>CAUHTR010001494.1:0-77437 GCA_959609185.1 Schmidtea polychroa | reverse complement strand
GTTCTCGTTGTTATGAATGAAGGTTTGCTAATTTATAAAAATAATTTTAACACAAAATACGCTTTTCTAGGAACAAGATACGTTAATTTGACAGAAATGGCCAAGAAACTCGTTAAAAATAAAATCGAATTTTCTGGATACCAAACAAACGTCAAAGGAGTTATTGAAGGTTTACATGGCGTGAATGCCACCTTATATGTAGATTCGACAGGTTCCAAAAAGATTATTTTTGAATTCCAGAAATTGAATATTTCCCATGATTTTCATGATTGTAAATTGACTATATCAATGAAGAACTTTTTCATTGTAATTGAGCTCTACCGTTCGGAAATACATAATCTTCATAATAATGCAGAAAGTTTACAGATTGTAGAAAACGATTGTTTTAAGAAATCCTTGGACACAACAATAAATTTCCTGTTATCAACTTCCAATGCCAAATATTTTTTCGTCTCCTATATTTATGATATTATATCTAGAAATGTCAACACTGACCTAGTCAAAAATATGCTTATAAAATAAATGATATAATATTATAATTTCTTTGATTATTTGTCTATTAAATTCCACAGTAGTTTATTTATTTATTTAAAGCAGTTGGAAAAGATAAGAGTATTAAACAGCATTAATATTGAATTTTTAAACATTAATTATAAAATGTTTTCTTTACACTAGTGTAGTGATAATAATTGTTAGTATCTAGATGTCTGTAGTTGTTGGTATCTAGTTGTTGATACCTAGTTGTTGGTATTTGGTTGGTAATAACTGGGTGTTGATTGAATTATTACTATTATTATTATTATTTTTATTATTATTAACTTGAAATATTTTCACAAAAACTTGCATTAATATTTAAGTGAGAAAATTTGCTCATTAAAATTTGCTTTTAAATTTACCTTTGAAAAATATTTCATAAAAACTACATTAAAAATTTCATTATATTACATTATTTTTCAGATGTTAATGTTAAATATATTACATTAAGTACATTCATTTTTATAATTATTACTTTAATTTAACCTTATTTCTCATAGGCAAAATATCTTACCGTCAATTTAAAAGTTATTATATCTTCATGGTCAAAATTGGCCACCAATGGTTAAAATTTAAACACTGATTTGGACATGAAATATTAACGTTTTTCAAAGTTTGAAAATTGAAAGAGGTAGATACATTGTAGAAAATTAAATTTTCAATCTTTTTGGTTATTATCAATATTTTTTTCAGATCATTTCTTCATGGACAAAATAGCTGCCAAAGAGAGAAAGCATCCAAAATCTTTACTCTTTATTGTAAATATATTTTTATTATTATCTATTATGTGTATGTTTTCGAGATTTCTATTGAATGTGTACTTGAACTGCTACATTAATTGTGTACTTGAAAAATTTGTAGTACTTCTCAGCATCACCTTTTACACGTTGCATGCGACGTGACCCATCGGTGATCATCTCGCTATAATATATGAATATCTTATATAATGCCATTCCACAGAACGTGTTAAAAAGAAACTTTTTATGTTATTATGAATGAAATTACAATTGTTGGGTTTTATTGATTGAAGTCGGTAACATCTAACTCCACGTATCCCTTTAATCGTAAATAACAAAACAATAAACTACCTGACGTATATTTAAATCACAAAAATATATTTCTCGACAATAAATAATCAATAACCAAAGTTTTACGAGTTTGACCGATTCTCGCTGGGTGTTGATGCTTTGATCAAAGATAATATTCACCTTTTTATTCCCTAGCTTCTTTTGACCAACTTTTTCCTTTTTCTATTCGATTTAAATCTTTTCCACTTTTTACGTATCTCCTGCTTCTATATTTTGTTTTCCCTAAACTTCCTAATTCGTCTTTTTCCTTTTCCTACACTCGTTTTCTTCTAATTCCGATTATTTTGAATTTCGACTTTGCTTTTATACTAGAATAATCACTTTGATCAATTGGTTTTTGACCGGATTGCTCCTATCTGACAATGGTTTGACAATCGGTTCCTTGAAAGTTGTTTGAACCATATCGTGATTAATTGGCTCCCTTTGCTACTCCTTCGTTAGCTAATCTATACCTGTCCCGTTTTCCCGATTCAATTTCGATAAATTACAATTTATTGATTTTTTTCGGATTTCCGGATTTTGTCATTTCCTAATACCGTTTCCATCAAACTTTCTTTTATTATTTCTTTTATTAATTTATCAATTCTGTGAATGACCACGCTTTTATTTGTCATTTTCATTCAACCTACAATTTGTTTTAATTTACCGACCTCAACACAATGTTAATAAATATTCTTCGAGTTTATTACAAGTTCTTCAATTTCGTTTAGGAAAACAATCGTTCTTGTACAGTCATTCTTGTATACAAAAAGTGATTTACATATAAAGTTAATTCCAATTTTCATTTTTCTATTTTAATTTTATTTCATTGACTTTTATTCGATAATATTTAATTTTTTATTTTTTTTAATTCTCTATACTATAGAGTCTATAGTAATAATTTACTATAGGGAATTGAACTATATAGTTTTTTTTATTTACCAAGGTACGTAGTAATAATAAAAAAGACAATACACCACATATTTTAATTACAATTTCATGGAAAATAATAATTATAAAAATAACAACACACTTCACAAATTCCCCTTTAAAACCGGAGGTTAACAGTTTAACATAGTAGGTTTGTAAACTTTTCATTTGTTTTTTTTGTTATGTTTTTTTAGTTATTGTATTTTATACTCCTTAACCATTTAACGATAACAATTTTACCATAAAGATTACATATTTACAAGGAGTTGTTGAGTTTTTTTAATATATATATATATATATATATATATATATATATATATATATATATATATATATATATATATATATATATATATATATATATATATATATATATATATATATATATATATATATATATATATATATATATATATATATATATATATATATATATATATATATATATATATATATATATATATATATATATATATATATATATATATATATATATATATATATATATATATATATATATATTTATTTACAACATACTAAAAATATAAAAATTGTACAACTACCATTGTTTGTGCATGTGTTTTGTTTGTCGTTTGTTTGTGTTTTTATTTACAGAAGTCGCTGTATCGTTTTTTGTATAGGGGTGTGATTATTGAGTTTTTGTCAAATAGTTTTATTGTGCTTTTATGATTGAATGTGTTTTGTTTGAGTTTGAATTTGTATTTTGTCTTTTGGCGGGTTGTCTTGAGGGTTTTGATTCTGGTGGTAGGGTTTTATTCGTCTGATATTTATTTTTATTTTGTTGTTGTTTTTGATTATTGTGGCCACGTTTTTGGTGATTTCCAGAAATTTGAATGGGCTTTTTGAGGGAATCTTTTGTGAACGGCTTTTTTATTAGAATGTACTCGTGGTTAGGACTATTTTTCCATCAGTTTCGGAGTCTGGTCTCTTTTTTAAAATTCCTTTCCGTTGGTTTTCTGTGTTTTCAATGTCTTTTGTTGTTGTTTGATTGATTGTTTGTTGCTTTTATGTTTGTTTTCAGTGATGGTAGATTTGTCGCTTTTCTGAAAACTTTGTACGTGGGGATTTCGTTGTCTATTGAGTTGGGAGTGTTTCTTAGTCCCAGTAAAATTATTGGAAGTTGGGCTAACAAATTTCTGTCATTTGCATTAAATTCGAATGCTCTCCCTTCAATGTTCTGTGAAGTTTTTCCATTTTTCCGTTAGCTTGTGGATTGTAAACGGTTTCGTTTAATTTCGTATTTTTTTGCAAAAGATGTTGAATATTTCTGATTCGAACTGTCTCCCTTGATCTGTTATCATTATTTTAGGGCTGTCCATATCGGTCTATCCAGTTTAACTCAATGTTGTTGCAGATATTTTGTACTGTTATTTCTTTTAATGAGATTACTTCGAACCAGTTTGTTCTTCTGTCAATGATTGTTAGTAGGTTTTTCTATTCGTTGTTTGGAGGTAACGGTCCTACTATGTCGATAAGAATCATCTCGATAGCTTGACTACTTGGAAAATGTACTTTTTCGACTGCTGCCGTTTTTTGTTGTTTTGTTAATTGGCAATTTTGGCAATTCTTAACGAAATCTTTAATTTCTTTTCTCATATTTAGCCATATATACTTGTTGTGAATTATTTCGTATGTGTCTCTGTTTCCTGTGTGATTAATGTCATGTATTTATGAAATCAATGAATTCCTGGATTCCTTTGGTAGGAGTATTCTTGGTGTGTTTTTATTGCTGATGTCGTACCAGTATTCATTGATTTCTTCTAGTTTTAGGTTATGTTTTTGCTGTGTTTCTTGTTGTATGTTTTGATCTTTTGTCTTTCGATCAGTTCGCTGAATTCAATTGAGTTTATATCAGTTTCTGTTCTTGATAATGTGTCTGCCGATATGTTTGCTGCTCCCGCTACGTAGTTGACTGTGCAATTAAATTGTGATAAATAACTTAATTGTTTTATTTGTCTGGGTGATGGGGTTTCATTTGAATTGCATTTGTTAGGAGCTTGTAATCAGTGTAGATTTTGAAATTTCCTGCTTCCAGTAGGTGCTTTTATCGCCTCGTGTATTGCGAGGAGTTCTTGATCGAACGTTCAATATCATAAAGAATGATGTATTTTAGTTTCTTTGAGAAGAAACTGATCGGTTGTTTACCGAATTCGTTGTCTTGATATAGTGTTGTGTCCATCGCGAAACCCGAGCAGTCTGTTGCCAGATTGTAGTCTAATTCGGGATTGGGATATCCGAGTAGTGTAGTTTGGGATAAGCTTGTTTTTGCTTTTTCGAAGTTTTTATGGCTTCATTTGTTCAACTTATTTTGATGTTTCTTTTGTTTTTATTATGTCTTTTAGGGCTGTTAAGAGTTCGCTGCAATTTGGTATGTAAGCATTATGTAAAAGTTTACCATCCCCAGAAATTGTCTAAGTTCTCTGTTTGTGTTTGATAGATTACATTGTTGAATGGAGCTTATTTTTTTCGATTGGCTTTGTGCCATTTAGTATATTTTATTTTTTATAAATTCGCATTTTTAGATATTGATTTTCAGGTTTTCTGAGTTCAATGTTTCGAATGTCTTTTCAATATCACGTAAATGGATAGATTTGTTTAAACTAGCTATCGGTATGTCGTCCATATATGCTATTGTGTTTATATTGTTTTTCAGAGTTTGGTTCATGAAGCGTTGAAATGTCGCGGCTGCGTTTCTAAAACCCAATGAAATTCTGTTGTATTCGAACCGGCCAATCGGTGTAACGATTGGCGTTTTTATAATATCTTCTTTTTTGATTGGGATTTGATGATAAACCTTTTGTAGGTCTATTTTTGAGAATACTTTGGCGTCTTTTAATCTATTAATTATGTCTCTTATGATTGGCAGTGGGTAATTGTCTGGTTCAGTGATTTTGTTGAGCATTCTATAATCTCCGCATGCTCTCCATTCCCCGTTTGCCTTTTGTTTGAGCATAAGTGCTGAGATCCAGTCTGAGTTTGAATGTGTTACTATTTTATTTTCTAGTAACTCTTGAAAATTTTCTATTGTAATGTTTGTTTTTTGTGGATCTAGTTGTCTGACCTTTGTATGCATTGGATTACCATTTGTTTTACTTGCTGAATTAAGAAGAGCTTATTATAAGCAAATTTGTGATGAAGAAATTTATTTCATAAATTTTGGCTTAAAATATTTTTTTACTTTTTTTTTAAATTCGCAGTAGATTCTTCAGAATATCATACCAAAAAATTTTAAATCTAATACTTATTTTAAATATTATCCTAATTTTAGTTTACTTTACTTATTTAAAAAATTATTACTTATTTAGAATTATTACTTTAATGTCTCAATGGCATTCAAAATATCCAATCAAAATTTAAAATCTATTTCTTATTTTAAAATATTATCCTAATTTACTTTAATTTACCTCATTTCACTATTCATTTCCAAGTGGTGTTGTATTATTTTAAAATTATTACTTATTTAAAAATTAATTTACCTTAATTTACAAAAATTCAAGAGACCTTAAATATTCCCTAACTATAGATTGAATCCCATTACCATCTCGTTTCTTAAGATATATCGTCTGTCATGCACTTTCTCGATTACTTTATATGGTCCCTCATATCTGTCCTGGCTTTTGTTGCGTGTTTCTAATTTTACTAACACATCATCTCCTACGTCAAATTTCCTCCTTGTTTGTTCTTCTTGTTCTTCCTTTACCTGTTTTTCTTCTGACCCGTACCGTTTTTCCCTGCTAATCTTTTTTCCAAAAACTATCTCTGCCGGGCTTATTCCTGTCGTTTTTTGTTTGGTTGCATCTAATGTAAATTCGATTTCTGGTAGTATCTCTGCCCAATCCGTCTTCCTTCTGTCTCGTAAAGTAGCATTTATCAGCTCTCGTATTGTCCTGAATTGCCTTTCTATCTGTCCATTTGTTTGGTGATGGTATGGACTCGAAAAACATAACTTAGTATCAAGTTTCTTTGTGAATTCTCTCAACATTCCTGATTCAAACGCCTTCCCACAATCAACTTTTATCTCCTTTGGGCACCCGAATCTTAAAATCCTTTTTTCTAAAATCGTTTTTTTTATTGTTTCTTCGTCTTGTCTTGTTATAGCTGTCAGGACTTGATACTTACTATACTGGTCTATTATACCCAATATATACTTCTTACGTCCTTTTGTTTCTTGCATTGGTCCACATATATCCACGAATATAATTTCGAACATTTCGGTTGATTCTAATTTTTTTACTGGTTCCTTCGTTGTAATTGTTATAGCCTTGGTTTTTTGACAAGTCTCACAACTTCGAATAGTTTCCTGAATCTGACTCCACAGGTTTTTCCCAATATATCTATCTTTCATATAATCAGCTATCTTCTCGACTCCAGCATGACACAATAGTCTATGTATTTCCTTTATGGTTTCTTGTATCTCGTTTTCAGGTATCATCGTTTTCTTTCGTAATTCCTCTTCCAAATTTATTTGTTGATTGGTGCTTCTACCTTCTTCTCTGATCGAGTCTAGTAATCTAGTTTTTATCTTTCCTTTCTTAGCTTCTTCGTGAGCCATTTGACATTGAACACACTTCTCACATTTAGTTCTGGACACCATGTCTGCATTTTGGTGATTAACACCCTTTCTATATTCAACGATTATATCCAAACTGCTCAAATAATTGATCCAGGTTTTGAATTGTGAAGTAATTGGCTTCTTGGTTGTCATCATAAACGTGATCGCCTTGTGGTCTGTCCTTAGCGTGAATCTTCTTCCGTAGAGATATTGCTTAAAATGAATACAAAAATAGTATACCGACAATAGTTCCTTCCTTGTAATGCAATATCCTTTTTCATGGCTCGTCATCGAGTGTGATCCATACGCAATTACTCTCTCATTTCCATCTTTATCTCTTTGCGAAAGCACTGCCCCAATGGTATCAAAACTAGCATCAGTATCTAAAATGAACTCCTTTCTCAGATCCGGAAAGCATAGAATCAGTGCCGTTGTGAGTGCTAACTTCATTCCCTCGAATACGTTATTCGTTCCTTCAGTCCATTCCAGTTTTTTGTTACTCGGACCGCTACATAATTGTTCTAACATCCTTGATTTCTTTGCATACTCACTGATGAATCTTCTATAATAATTACAAATGCCTAGAAAGCTTCGAAGTTTCTTTACGCAACTTGGCTTCCCAAAGTTTTGTATAGCCTGAATCTTAGAAGGATCGGTTTTTACTCCTTCTTTACTGATTATGTGTCCTAAAAATCTGATTTCTTTCTTTATTATTTGACACTTTCTGGGTTAATCTTTAGTCCTGCTTCATCGATCGCTTTTAATACTTCAATGAGTATTGTATAATGTTTTTCTTTACTATTCGAATAAATCAGAATGTCATCCAAATAGACAATTGCTCCATTTATTTTGCCTATTACCTTTGTCATCATTTCCTGGAACGTACCTGGTGCTGCAGCGATTCCGAACGGCATTCTATTGAAACAGTATTGCCTTTTCTTTGTTGAGAATGAGGTTTTCTCTTGCGATTCTTTGTCTAACTCCACTTGGTAATATGCATTACCAAGATCGATTGAGCTAAAATAAACGGACCCTCCTGACACATCTAACATCTCGTCTATGTTTGGCATTGGAAATGCCTGCCTGTTACTGCATTCAGCTGTCTGAAATCCAAGCATAGCCTAATATCTTTTTTCTCTTTTTTCCATACGCAGATTAACGGCGTGTTCCATGGAGAGTTGCATTTCCGTATAATCCCGTTTTCGTACAAATTTTGTATTGCTTCTTCAATTTTTGTTTCCAAATTCAATGGTTGACGATATGGTTTTATGTTTATCGGTTCACCTCTTGTAATTATCTTATGTTTTACCAAATGCGTGCGAACCACATCCCATTTATCCGCCATAAACACGTTTCCACTGTTCGTTATTATTTCCTTCAATTTACTATCCTCATCAATCTTTAGATGTTCCAACGCTCACGTTAATCTTTCTCCATCCTTTATTTGTCTGCCGAATTTTGCTTCAATGTTACAAATATAGTTCTTGTCTTTTTCACTAGATTCGATATCTTTCTTTTTTGTCAGCCTATATCCAAATGCTTCTTGTAATTCTACTCCTCCAATCACCTCTGGTGTCACTTTCTCCGCCACAATGAATCTAACTTCCTTAGAAATATCTCCGATAGTTACTTTAACCTTAGTTCTTCCAATTGTCTCTATCGTACTTTCGTTTGCACATCGTAACTTATCGTCGCTTCTCATCAATTGTTGTCCTCGTAACTTGTTAAAACAGTTCACACTCATTACGTTTTTTCGTGCTCCGGTGTCTAATAAACAGTCGAAAATTTCCCCATTCATCATTACTGTTACACTAGGTCTTCCCCGTAGCTTGTTATATACAATTTCTACCTCCTGCCCCGTTTCAATTGTTCCAATTCTTTCCACTTCCTCTTCAAACCTTTCTCTCCTTAGGAACCTGTATACTTTCTCACTTACCCTTCCTACATTCTCCCACTTTTCTACCCCTTGAGGATATCCCGTCGACTTTTCTGTTAGTATATGGCTCCAACCAACTCCTCTACTGGTGGAGCCCTTTTGTTTGGGTACGTCCTACTAAAATTATCTTCATTTGTCTCTACGCACGATTCCATTTCCTCTTCTTCTTCGATTCCATTAATCCGGCTGTATCTGTTTCCTGTCGGTCTTTGTTTCTCTATCGATTTCTTGTAACTCGACTTTGTATAACATTCTTCTGATCTATGGCCATTTTTGTTGCATCTTTTACACCGTATTTCTTGACATAACCTTCTTATATGGCCTTCTTTCCCACAACCAAAACATCTTGGGACTTTTTTATCTGGGCAATTCCTACTGATATGTCCGCTTCTGTGACATGTCCAGCACTCTATCTTACTTCTTACTGGACATTCTATTTTCGTGTGGCCTATTTTGTGGCATAGCCAGCACTCTGGTTTTTCTCGTGGCCTGACTTCTTCTCTTTCATCTTTCTGCTTGTACTGTCCTCTTCTCTGTGGATCCTGATAGACCACTCTTGCATAATTTTTCAAAGGGTTGATATGATCTCTTTGGCTGTCCACTTTATCCATCAGAATTAATGTTTCCTTTATCTCCTCTGTGCTTTTTATCTTCCGCAATATTACTTCTTTCTCAACTTCTTTATTCTCAGCACATACTATCAACATCTTTGCTGTTATTTTCTCTTTGGTGAATTCTTTATTCTCAAACAACCTGTCAACAAGATCCTCCACTTTTTTTAAATATGTTTCAATCTCTTCGCCTCTTCTTTTATAATTCAATAAACTTTCCATATCCTTTATTACGTCTCTTTCGTAATCAAATGCCATTCGTAACCTGGCTTGAAATCTTTCTGCTTTTTTAACCGTTTTCGCATATTTCTCCAATAGATCCTCGTCGATCATGCATGCGGTTAATCTTTCCTGTTCTTTTTTATTGATGCCTTTAGCATCGAAATAGATCTCGGATCTTCTGATGAATTTTTCCAAGTCATCACCTTGACAGAACACTTTTGGCAATAATCTTTCGGTAATCGCGTCGGTGTTTACCGCTGCCACCATATTAAGATTCTCATCCGTTTTTAAATCACTAAATAATTCCATAAAATTTTATTTAATAAAAGATATCTCAGAAAACTTGCCTGTTCTTATTTTTGTTATTTAAACAAATTTCAGATTTTCTTAAAATATTTCTTTGATAAATTTCTTCTTTTTAAATATTTTTCAATAAAAATATTTTTAAAATTTTTACCAAATTTCTTTATTAATCTTTAAGAATCTTTTAACTTCCTCATAATAATAATATTAATAATAATAATAATAATAATATTAATAATAATAATAATAATAATAATAATAATAATAATAATAATAATAATAATAATAATAATAATAATAATAATAATAATAATAATAATAATAATATAATAATAATAATAATAATAATAATAATAATAATAATAATAATAATAATAATAATAATAATAATAATAATAATAATAATAATAATAATAATAATAATAATAATAATAATAATAATAATAATAATAATAGTATAAAGTGATGATTTCTTGGTAGCAGCATTTATTATTAAAAACAATAAAGTGATAATATAAGCTTTTTGCTGCGAATAATGTATTTAATGAATTTTTTTTTAATGTTTTAATAAAATAAAAGGATTTTAATAATTTATTTACAAAAATAGCCGACATTAAGGTGTTACAGTTATTTTTATAACTCAAAATTTGTTTCATCAGGGTGGGAGTGACAGGACTCGGAACTTGAATGTTCAATATCTCGTTATTTTCAAAAATCCAAGAGATGCAACTGTTATTGATTTCATTGCAAGACAAGCATATCCAAACAATCGTAACTTTCTAATGGAATCTTTTCAAGATGCAACCAAAATGCCCATCCGGTATTTATTTTTTGACTTTACGCAGCAATTTATGGATGATGTACGTATTAGGATAGATATTTTTAATAAAGATGGTGTAACAGTATAAACAAAATTAAATCATTAGTCTATTATAATAAAAAATGGGGTTCAAAAAAGTTTTAATTAAATCTGATAATAAATTAGTCAAAGTGAATAATGTCAAGAAACTTGTAAAGAAGCATGTAAAGAAATCTGTCAAAAACATAGTAAAGAATTCTGTAAAGAAAATGATTAAATTGAAGAAAAGATCACTTAAAACACCTAAAATTGGATTAAAGTATAAACAGAGTTAAACGATAAAATCCTTCAATAATGAAATTACAACGTAGTATACCATATTTAAATGCTTTAATAAAAGTGTTGAGGATACCTAAATAACAAATTTATAAATAAATAAATAAAATTACTTGGGGGAAGATTATCATGACAAACGGGACGATCTATGGGAACTCAGAAAAGGAAACGGAAGTAAAAAAATGAGAAATGAGAAAGAGGAATAAAACAAAAGAAATCAGAGATGAAAACAAAAACAAAGGTCAGTACTAATTAATTAGTACAAAAAGGAAAAGGAATTTTAAAATTGGGAAAATAGGAAAAACAACAATATTCTTATCTCAGAGATAACCGGAACAAAACAAATATGGGCCGGAGCCGAAAGGGAACATTAGAAAATATCTCGACAGCTGTCAAAGATAACTCAGAAGCAGGGTAAAGTTGGGAAAATGGGAAATTGAAGATAAACTGAAGTGCCACAAAGTGCCACAGCAGAAGCAGGCAGAACAATAGAGAGAACAATTTAGAATGAAAATTAGAAGGAATAATCAAGAGAATAATTTGGGAAGGACCAGTTAGAGGAAATTTGGGGAATAATTTGGAGATATAATATTTAATTTATTTGGAGAATTTGAATAAAATTGAAGCGGATAAATAAAGAGAAAACGGAAATTAAAAGAAGCAGCAAGAGTTTATTTATTGATAATAGAGTAAAGTTCAGCGAGTAAATCTAAGTCAAATCAGAAAATAACAAGTTAAATAACCAATTATTACACTCCTCAGTTGTGAGAGATTTGTCAAATCAAGGTTATACGAGTGTGCTATTCCTCACCATAGTGTTGTAATAAGCGCGGTATAATCGATAGTTCGCTTGTTGAGCCAATTGTATCTCTGTGAAAATATTTGTGATATTCAATAAAGTTTCCAGTGTTAATTGTTATTTGTGGGTCAGTCAAAGACCCGCTTGGAGTCAGATTATGAATTCTAATTTTATCATCAACCCTATAACACAACAAAAGCACTACTCATGAAAATAACAAGGTATTTTACAGTCATTCCCACAATTTTTTGTGGACGATTTGCTTGAAATTATTGTTAATGTTGTTCGTAGGAATGTTGACATTAGTAAAGCGAAAAAAATTGAGTAGATGGATGTATCCCATCCAGACCATGTTCCATCCACACCACTACCCCTCTGGGAAATATCTAGGTTGACTCAGAATTTTATGTAGGTCACAAAAATATATGAAATTTATATATAAAAATGCTTGGTTTCCATGAAAATGATCTCCAAAGTCTCTAAATTAAAGTGTAAGTCACGCAAATAATTCTTGTCACTGTATTTATTTTCCAATTCGATAGACCTGAACAGAACTACATCAATAAATTTAATAATATATGAAAATTTACTCCGTGACAACTTTATCATAATTTCTTTATATATTTACACTATATATTATAACAGCAATAGCTTTTGCAAATTTTATATCTAATCGTAATTTACCGTTTTGAGGCAATTGACTTTGATTTAAATCAAAGTCGGAGGCCAAAACAAATATGAAAAATTGGTGTTTAGTTTTGAATTCCTCAGGAGTAATACCACAATTCAAACTTTTATGCAAATAACCCATATTTCTCACTATACTCTGCAAATAAGTGGTACAGTAATTATCATTATCAAAATCTTGAATGCACGTTTCTCTATATTCAGTATTTGTCGATAATGTCAAAGATGTTACACCAAAGTTTTTGAATATTGAACTTGAAGCAGTTTGCGAACCAGTATATTGAGTTTTACATTGAAATGTTATCAGAATAAAGTTAGGCATTCTTCTATCACCAAATATTTATAAAATGAAGAAGCACCTTTGGCAGCAGCAAATTGTAGAAATTCTTACGTTTTCAATGGATAAATTGCTTGTTTAGAATTAAGTTCCATTTGATGACCAGCTAATATTGACGGATTTACACAAACTCTTCTAACCAGTAATTTCGCATCAACTACTTGACATATTGGTTGACCAGCAGGAGTAGTTAGTGATAATGCCGAATCAGATGTTTTCAACATAATGTGTACATTAACTCCAGGAAATAAATATTTCGGTTGATTTATAAAGTCAAGTTGTAATTATGAGCACATGGTGAAAACCTTTGAGCCTTTAATCCTTCTTTCCTGTAATCATCTGTTGCCGCACAGCTCATAGCATTTTTAGTATCTAAGTTATAATTAATAATATCGGATTTATAATTGAAATCACAACTTCGGACATCTCAAAAATCTCCAACATCAGACCTGTTTTATCGAGATTGTCTCTGCCACTCCTCTACCAAATGTTTTTACTTTTCAAAAAACATTGTACATCAAATCACTTGCACAAGATGTGAAGCGACGTACATAGAGGAAATATAGAAAGTTCCAAACAAGACTCAATGAAAACATCAAAAACAAAACCAGTAATTTCGATAAAGTAGTTCACTTGCTCATTAGTTCTCAATCACTTTGCATAACACCAACTAGGTAATAGATACCAATTGTCAGGGGCGTAAGCATTGGCCTAATCAAACTCATTATTTATTTCATTGCCATTGAAAACTGAAATCATCTTAATATGTGAAAAGAAAACCTGAATTACCAATATCATTCTAAATAAAAGGAGTTTTTAGAGTTAATATATTTTAGCTGATAAGACGCAGCAAATATTAAATCGCTTACATTCATAATTCACATTGCTGGTTTGAACTTTTATTATTATTGTTAAATGTATTAAAGTGTTACTATTTGACTTCTATTGATGTTATTGTAGCTTATTATGACGCACCGGCGACTCGAAGTTAAAAGTTAAATACTTATCAATAGAATCTTCAATATCTTTTGAAGTTATTTATTTGTATTAATGGAAAAAATAGTATGTTTGTTCACTCACATTTACAACAAATAAAAATACTAAACATCTTTAATATATTGATTCGTTCTTGATGATGCAAACCTTTAAAACGGAAACGAAAATGCAGTTGTTATTGACGGGATATGAAATTCCAAGACAAAAGTCAAATTAAAGAAAAAATTATTTAAATAAGAGGCTCTTGATTATAAGATGCAAATAAATTAAAAGTTTATATGTGCGAAAATACGGTTGTCATTTTAAGCATTATTATAATTTACAATATTTTTGAAATTTCATGAAGAATTGAGTATAAGTCAGGTACCAATATAATAATATATCTTTGGTATTATTTTAAATAAAAAATTTGAGATAAAAATATATTATTGCGAGATTTTATTGCATGATCACCGTAAACAATTCAAATTTAATAAAAATTTATAAAGCTTATATTTATCTTTAAACTATAACTAGGATAATAATATTGTTATTTTTTAAAATTTCATACTTATAAAATTGTCATTGCACCATACTATTTTAATAGAGAATGTTTATTATTCTTGTTTAACTTAATCACTTTATTGTATATTAAACTATTTTAATTAAATTTTAGTAGTATCTTTTATAAACTTTTTAATTTATGTCCAGTATTTTAAGCGGGTAAGCAAATGATACTTTTTTATTATCGAAGTTAAATTCAATTTAAAATTGTCTAATGAATTTTAATAAATTTATTTAATTAAATTAATAAAATTATATAAAATTGCAGCGTAGATTGGGTAGAATTGCATGAGCCGTTTAATAATCAACCAGTATTTATTAGTTTGTCTACTGGAATAACTTCAGAAAAGCGACCATTAAATGTAGATATGTAAGATTCAGTATTATATTACATCTTTGAATATTCGATTTTACTTAAGAAAAGATGCTTATGACTTTGATTGGTGGGAGTTACTAGATTCTAAATCTAACAGATTTTATTATTTCAACACAAACAACAAGCAAACCACTTGGATCAAACCACAATCTAATTCTATAATTCCATTTGGCAACGTGCAGGTACCATTTAAATTTTATATATCCATGTCTTACTAACAACTTAGTAATAACGATTGTTTTGTAGTTATATTTAGCAGTTATTATTATAAATTATTTTAATTTAATTTTAACGTTTTAATGTCTATATAATAATAACTGATATGTGTTTATTGTTTACTTTATAATTGGATCAGTTAATATAAATTATTATATCATTTTTTAACAATCAAGTTAATATTTATTTCGATTACCAACAGATTCTATATTCAAATTATAAAAATAGTATTAAAGTTTTCACATCATTCTATGCGAAATCTCAAATAAATCAATTTCTTAATTTTAATAGCAATTCTAAATATTAATAAATAATCATCAAAATGAAAACGTTGATCTAGAATTTCTAATATATGACTATTTTTCCACAAGTTTGATTTTATCGGATTAACTGAAAGCTTTATAAGGGAGGGGGGCAATTATTACTTATTATTGATTCAAATATCTGGACGGCATTTCCGGTGCATGGTACACAAATTATATATTACTAGTAACTAATATGCATCATAACATTTTTTGCAGTTGATAAGTTTATCTAGGTTCGCACAGAAAAGCTATAATGTCCATGTCATCACTTGGTACATTTTATAAAATCCCGCTCCTAATATCATTTATAAGTTATTATTTGTTAAATTATTGAAATTGACATTTATCTCTAATGATCTATATTTTTTATTCTTAGAAATTGCGCTTAATGCCCAATGATACTAAATGGTTGTCAACTTAACTTACTTACCCTTTAAAGAAAAATTGCCTATATATATTCTTGTTAACTTAAAAATCCACTTCCTAAAAAACGTATCCTGATCTTCACTTTTATCTCCCATTTAGTGAGAATGAAGCTTTTCCTGATAAAAACAGTTAAACATCTTGTATTTGTCACCTTTAATCTATTTTCAATTTCTTTTCACACTATCGATTAATATTTTTACAATAATTTAAAAAGTCACTTCAAAAAAATTTGTGATAAATATTGATCTATAGCAGTGGTTCTCAATTAATATAAAAGCGCGGAACACCATTCACATGATTTTTTTACGTAGAACACTGACAAAAAAATACTTGCCCACAATGAGTGACCAATCACAAATTACTATAAATCTGTCGTAAACGTAAACAATGCCTTCTTATAAGGAAAGAAAATACCACGCGCAACAATAACAAGCAATAAAAACATAAAAAATAAAAAAACGGCTTTCTTATTGAATCATCTTATATAAAAATTAATTGAGGTTTTTGATGATATGTATCTTAAATGCAAATTTAAAGATAAAATGTCATTTTTTTCGCGGAACACGGGTTGAGAACCACTGATCTATTGTATGAAAATAAATGACATTACAATGCTGTCAACGTGGAAATTGTTGAGTAAGTTTTCCTAATAATTTGAGCCATTTGTCTGTACAATCATTTTATTGCGAGTGGTTTCCTATTTATGATAAATATTCTCCTGTTTTGTTGGTTTCATCGATAGTTTCTTAAAGGTCTTACATGAGAAATTAGTTTACCACTAAAATGGGATTCTACAACTGAGCCGTTTATTTGCCAAATTGTTAAACCCGACAAAACGAAATTTATTAATTTTTATGCATAGTTTTTTAAAATTCCTTTTAACATGTATATTCAAATATGTATCTAGTGACATTAAGTAAGGTAACCAGACATACTACTTTCGGAAGTACAATATTTCTTTTTTATGGTCTGTACTACCCAATTTTATGTACTCCTTAAATACTGCTTTCCTCATGCTATGTACTTCTTGTGCCGTTTTGGATAATAGTGTGAAAATTAATTATTATATGGATTTTCAAAGAAAATGACGCGATACAGAAAATATAAATTAGATTGAGAAGAAATTTTAAAGACAATTCATTACGTGACAAAATATCACGAAATTGTTATTGATGACAATGAATTCTTAGATGAAATTAGGCGAGTAAATATGTATTGTTCCATGGAAAATATATATGAATGGAATGAAAAGAAAATAGAAGTTAACTTTCGTTGGATAAACAAATATTTTAAAGATAAGCGCATATTCATATAAAAAAATTGAAATTGTAATGTACTTACTGGTATCCACAGAGTATTTAAATTTTTAATGATCTTTGGAGTAGTGACAAATACTAGATTAAACCGACACCTTATCAGTAGTAGCTTCCGTGAAGGTGAATATTCAGTATACACTTGAAGAATTTTGTAATGTATTAAAAGGCAACGATACGTTATTGAAAAGAAATAATTCAAATGAAAAATAATATAAAGAATAAAAATATTTAAATAACTTTTTTCTTATATAAAAATCTGTTGTAGAGCACATTTTCCGCACTTTTCCATCCTTTTAATCCCATTTACTGCTTTCCGGTTAAAAAAATCTGGCCAAATCACATTAAGCCTTTTTATTAAAGTTTATTTAAATATAAAAAGTTAAGTATTAATCGTATCTTTCTGCATGAAACTATAAAAAACATTCAAAAAGGGGAATTACTCGATTTGATTTATGAATGATGGAAATATGCTAAGAATTATATTGTCACAATATTAACGTAACACATTTTAACATTTTGGTAATAGTTTTTAAATCTTTATAATTTTTGATAAATCGATATTAACACGATTTTTTTAATCTTGTTTATATATAATATGTGGTAAAGTTCAAGTGGTCTAGCTCCATTGATCATTAATTTAATTGCAAGTGTTCCAAAATATTTTATTTCTAAATTTGGTTGGATTTTAATAAAAGGGGACATTTCTTGCTGTACACAACAAGAGATAACGACAATTTTTAAAACAAATATAGACCGAAAAGGCAAAATAATATAATATAAAGCTTATATATTATAATATGGATCAAGTAAAATAAATTATTAAAAAATATTTTTTAAAACTTTATTTTCTCAGAACGGCACAAAATTGCTGTATACAATAATTTCAACATATTTTTTCTATTTATAATTGAATTAATAGAAATACCACAGTGTGGGATATCCTTAAAGTGACCCCATTAAGAAAGTTCTGGCCACAATCTCTAATTAAGAATTTATTAGTATTTTTGAAAATATTTTATCAAACAACTTTTAAGCTTAAATCTAATTTTACTAAGTTTAAATTATTATTAAATTCGTAATTAAAAAGAAAATATTTTTTGTCTATATATTAAATTCGCTAGCTGAACGTATTTGTCTATTGCTAAATATCAACTGTTTCGAAAGATTTCATTTTTAAAACTAAAATTCTTTATCTGACTATTCGAAATAAGCCTTGATAATTATGGAAAAGTATCCATAATATATTTCATGAAAAATTAAACTAAGTCCTTTTTCCCATTTCAAACCGATTGACTTCATCAGGCAAATGTTGATTATTTAACAATTAATTTCTTATAAATTCCAATTTATTTAGGTAATTGTTAATACTCAACTGTTGGAGAATTTTAATAGGAATATTGAAATTTTGATTTACTATACCTTATATTGGGATTTAGATTTTTTATATTATATACATACTTAACACAATGATCCACTGTACCTTATTTTGACAAAATCTTATAAAAATTGATTCATTTGAGCGTTAAATTTCTAGAAGAATGTCCACAATGTGCTCATTCTATTTCCTTAAATTTTCACAGAACACTTAAATTACAAACTAAGAAATTATTACGTAAATAATTATTATTCATATTCCATAGGATTATCTGGATGTTGATTATTATGTGCGTTAATATTAAGATTTATTTGGTGGGATTACATAATAATTTCATAAGAAAACTTTGTAGTTTCCAAAACCTGTTTTTTCGCATTAATTTCGATTATTTCATCTTAAACTTCAAAATGATTATTTGATTTCTAACAATATATCAACTGTGACAAATAAATTTATAAATTATGAATAAATTTCTAAAGCACAGATTTTCATCCAGTGATACGCAAGAAAAATATTTTTTAATATTTGTAGAGAAAAAGACAATAATTTAATGGTGACAAATTTAAAGACAAATGTACCAAAATTGTGCAAATCCAAACAAGCTAAATGCTTGCATTATAAATATTAGTATTATTAGTATTATGATTTAAATATATTTAATTGGCGTGCGACAAAAGTAATGTAAGATTTTAAATTTAATAAAATTCATGCAGGTATTGAAAGTGTTTCTAAAAATGTTTTCTATAACAGTGTTTCTCAAACTATGGGTCGCGAAAGAATTTTTGGTGGGTCGCGATGACTAGAATAACTAGAGTTAAATAGAGTTATTCTCATTAAATAAACATTTATTTTAAAATTAATCTTTGTCATGTGGGTCGCAATAAAATTTTTGGCATGAAATGTCAAAAATTTGGGTCGTGATCAAAAAAGTTTGAGAACCACTGTTCTATAAGAATATATTAAAAGGATTATTTACAAATAAACTAAATTTATTAAACTAAGTACGTTTCTAATAAGTTTTTTTTCGCAGGCGTATGCCAACGACTTTTTTACTTGGTTGAACAACACAAAAAGGTTGAAAACTGATGTTCTAGCAGTAAATACATAGTAATAGTTCAGTAGGGGCTTCTTTGTTAAAAAAATACAACCGTTTCGCAATCTTTTTAAATTTGCGGATCATGACTACATTAAAAACATTAAAATTTATAGATCCGGAGTTTATTCAATTAGTTCTTATTGTAAAAAGGATACGCTGTAAATTTATCATGGCAAAAATTCATCAATTACTTATAACTTTACCTGAAAATATCCACGATTCCTGTGGTACATTACATTCAGAAATAAAAAATTCTAGATATATAGTGAATAAATACAATTACATTTATTTATATATACATGCAATTATTTGCTAAATTGTTATGAATAAATAATAAGAGACTCGTTCTGCTTCAATGAATAGAAGAGTTTTATATTATGTTCAATATTTGAAAGAAAAGTCCCAAAAATTTGATCAAAGCTCTTTAAGCACGATGTCATATCATTTTTAATTAGAACTAAAGTTGGCAAACTCAGTTCACATAAATAAGTTGTAGAAAATAGAAATAACTTTTCAATCACCTTGTTTGTTGTCTGATATGAAATCCAGAAAACATTATTGAATTACTGAGAATTTCATTTTTAGTTTTTTGTTCCTCATTTGGACAAATCTCTTATTAATTTTTTGCATTTTTTGAATGGGCATATTAGCTTGTATGAAATGAAGTATCAAATTCACTTCAAAAAGGCAGTGCCGAAAATTCGTGAATATCAAAAACATCGATATATTTAATGATTCATAGTCAAGCTTTTTTAATAAATTCATTATTATTTGTAAGTATTCTAATATAATTCAGTTCAAATTTTCTATTTTAGTGTCGTCGAAATAACAAAAACATGAACACTTTTTCTTTCAAGAGCATATTATGCTGCAACATATTTTACTATAGTCTTTTAGTACGCTGGTGTACTTTTTGCATTAATCCTAATTTTGTCTGGATTTATTTGTTTATTTACAAAACCCAAACACACCACTAATTCCATTTTCATATATTATTTTAATAAACCATCATATTTTTTTCAAACATTTTCATCAAGATTTCTAAACCCTTGGTGTCAAGTCCGATGTTTTCACATTAAATATAACTTTCTAAATCTCTTTCGTAGGCAAAAATTTCTCATGTCTATAATTAAAACATAGCAAGTAACTTGAGCTATGATTATAATAATTTTTAATTAATTAATTTTTAATTTCAATAGATTAATATAAATAAATTAAATTATTAATTGACTTCGCTTACATTAATGGCGTCAAATAGGTTTTAAAAAATAAAATTCGTTTACAGATTATTAGTTGAAGATATCGGAGTAAATTATTTCCTTATTAGTTCGGCAAGAGAAACATGAAACTATTATTTATGAGATTTTATTAAAGATACTACGCTAGGAATTTTCTGTTTAATCTTAGATCTTACTAATTAAGCTTATTCATTCATTATTAATGAAAAATAATTTGAACATTTTCATTCAGTTATTTGTTTTATTGGATTTAGAATTTTAAAATTAAAATTTATATTTCTTTACACAATTAAGAAAAATACAATAATTTAAACACCATTTAAATACCGATTTTAATTTACAAAATATTTAAATATTTTATCTTATTCCAGTGTAAAATTGTAAGTAATTCAATTTGGTGAATAAGAAAGTTTTGTCGGATTTTCCTAGACTCAATTATTGATTTAAAATTTTTCAATGCCGACAACTGAGTTGCAGACAATTATGGCATCGTTATTATAATCGCATTTTTAAAATACAATTTCTAATTATTAATGGTCTATTTTTTAAATGTTTTTATTGTATGCATTTAATTAAAATGAAGTGATTAATTTTTTATTTTGTTAAACGAGAATAAATTAAATACAATCAATATAATCAATTTTTCTACGTAGAATAAATATACTATCTTTTCTTATCTAATAGTGTTGAACGAAATAATGAAACTAAAGATTTTCACGACCATTTATTATCTATTTTTCCACTTTTTTGTTTTTTCACCAATCAATCTGTAAACAATTTATAGGCCTAAAACATATTTTTTGTTTAACAAGTAGGAATTACTTACTTAAATTCACAAATAATGTTCCAAGAGAAGTATATATTCGATTCATCCAACAAAAGTTTGACTTTATCAGTAAAAAAATCAACCTATAAAAACAGTTTTTAGTAGAAATACTTTATATACGAAATCTCACGGTTTCAAATTATTTTCAAATACCAAAAGTTAATAAAATGTATAGTCATCAACAATGAGTCTTCACCAAGTTTTAGCTCGATCAGATAACTAGAAGTGAGTTAATTAGCTCGCAAGATTTGCGTCCAACCATTCAGCGCCCGCGAAGTTAATATAAAGGATTTAATAAATAACTTTTTGTTGAAATTAAAATTTCAAATTAGTACATCTATATTTTTATTCTTTATCATTTAAAATGACACCCTTTTAATTTGTCTATATATAAATTAGGAATATTTAGGAATTCTTTAACCAATTATTTTATTTTTAACACAATCAAATATTCTCTTTACTATTCTTGATTTTTTAAAATCTTTCTTGTCTTATTCCATATTTTGTTTGTCTTGAATAGCTTTTAACTTTTAACTTTTTACTGCTTCTTTTTAATGGAATATCTCGTGTAACTTTGGAGATATATACTTTGCTAACATTGAACATTTTGCTTAATTCAGATAATGATACGCAATTACTAAATTTTATCTTTGAATAAATAGCACATGACAATATTAAACAATCAATAAAAATTATAATTAAATTAAAATACTGTATTGAAGTTTGTTTGCACAAAATCATTTCATGAAATCACCATTTTTCAATTTTACAATTAAATATAAAGACAAGAGCTAGTTAATAATGACTTAATATTTCTAGAAATCTTTATGTATATATTTTTATTAATTAGATTAATTACGCATTTATATGGTTAATACCATTGTGTGCCTTGTCATTTATTTTAATAAATGTTAATATTTATTCATAAAATATTTAAATTAGGCTTTGTTGTAAAAAAATAAATGTCAAAAAATTAAGTTAAAATCAAATTCAATTAAAATATTCATTGAATTTTATGCATAAAAACTGAAATTATTTTTATGTCTTTTATTAATGATTTTTGAACATAATTTTTCTGTGGTATTCATTTAAACTGTTTTCATATCTTTTGTTAATACTTATTTTGGATGAAAAGATTTCATACAATTATGTGATTTTAGAATATTAAAGTTAAAATTATTTATAAATATTTAAAAATATGAAATTTAAATCAAATTTAAATTAAAAATCTGATCCAATTATAAATCTGTTTTTGTTGTGGATTTGTTTTATCAGTATGTGTGTATACAAAGATCAACTCTAAGGACAAATTCCAATCGCCAATTTCTTCGATGCTTCAGTCAGACATGAATACAGATTTTATGAAATCTCAAAAGATTCTCCATTACGGTACCACTACACGTAGTAACGACATGAAACCTATACCAAAACGACCAAGATCCCCTATAGTTCACTCAATGAGTACTGATGCAACACCAGTGTCCACTGCATTGGATTCACCTTCACTTGGTAATAGAGAGGTAAACGCTAATATCTTGATACTAACTATTTAATTGTATATGTAATTAAAGTATCATTATTTTTCCAATATATTTATTTATTTTTATTTGCCTTATCGATAGTATTATGTAATAATATTTTGTAATTACGTGGAAATTCTAATTATAAAAATCTGTTGCATTTGTTCCGAAAATGTTTCAGTTTTAGATTAATTATTGCTAAGGGGGCCATGGAGAGAGTAACCATAGCAAAAATTTTGATTTTTAAATATTTTACGCATTTTATGTATGTTAAATTTTTTTTACCAATTTTTTTTCTCGGTTGACTTGTTTTTTATGATATCAAACAAATGATTTCAATACTGGGATTTTACTTCGTGAGATTTCGGGATTTTATAAACCTCACATAATAAATTCCTTAATATTTAATCTATCTAATGTAATCAATTATAAAAATAGGAATAATAAATAAATTGATATTAAATGGAATTAAAAATCGAAAATAAATAATTAATTTAATATTGTAAAATTAATAGTTGAATATTAACAAATCAATGAAAATATTTAAAAATAAGAATAATAAATAATTGCTATTAAATGAAATTATTAAAAAATCGAAAATAAATAATTAATTAAATATTGTAAAATTAATAGTTGAATATTAACAAATCAATAAAAATTTTAAAATACTTTGTAATAGTGATTATTTAAAAAAACATAATTACCATTACAATCTTAAATTTGGTACTTGAAATGAGTAATTACAAATTTAAGATATATTTATAATTTTTATAAAAAAATTATTTGGAGGCGTGCAAATATTATGCGTAAAGGAAAACTGTTTGCACTTCACTGCTTAGATGTGTATGCCTAGGATCAGCCGAGTCTGGATTTAAGGTGCAAATCAATGTACATCGACCTTTTATATTAATACTAATTATATAAAATTATTTATTATAAATATATTCAGAGTCCTGTTGACGAACTTTCAGAAAAAATAGAATCTTACTGTCGAATAAATGATAATGGTCTTGCCGTACAAGACATTCCGAGCGATATTCAAGGCGGCCTTTCTTCAACGCCGTCAATTAAACATCGTCCCTTTCCAAGAACTAATCCGAGATCTGTTCCGCGGAGAGGTGGCGGAGCAGAATCTCCAATCACTCAATCCCAGGTCTCNATTAATTATTATTATTATTAATTATTATTATTAATTATTATTATTAATATTAATTATTATTATTATTGAATAAATAGTTAAACATACATGGCAATGATTTAATTATAAGATAACGCCAATCAAACATTCTTTTCACGATTAATTTCGACAGTTTCCCTGTCATCATCAGGTGGGATATAATACTCATTAAATTTAGGATTTTAAACAAATTTAATTATATAAAAAAAATTTTTCATTTTATAAAAAAATATTATTTTTTTAAAATTTTAACATTTAAAATTTAATTTAATAATTTAAAAATTTTTTTTTATTAATTATTTAATTTAACACAACAATCAATACATACAATACACAAAAGCTTATTTAAAAACAATCAAAACACAAGTATTTACTGCATTCTGCACATTAATTTTCGGATTCAATGATTTTATCAACAACGCCTCACAAATCACACGTTCCCAATAATTATCGAAGTTTTTTAATAAAATTTTAAAATCAGACATACCTATTTTAATCTTACAGCCCTTATTGTGCTCACCAATATGGGTCAAAGCATTCGGTCTACAATGTTCTCGAGCTCGAATACAGAGATGACGGGAAGTCTTTCCAATGTATGTGGCATTACACCCATTACATGTAAACTGATAAACGAGATCGGAACACAATTCGACCGGAGTTTTTGACTTATTAATAAACATATTGCGTACTTTCCATGAAGTTGACACTATCCTATAGTTTAAATTCCCTAACTGCTTTCTTATCTTCACTTTATAATCCTTAAAACCTTCTGAGTACGGCAATACTAACACAAATTTAGGCTCATCATCCTTGCTCACACTATTTAATTTATTTAACTCATCAGACTCACCAACCTCAACAAGATCACACTCAGATTTTCTCAAACATGGATCCTTAGGATTTTTAATAAATTTGTCAACAGTCTCTTTCACAATAATTACTAAAAAGGATTTTGAATAACCATTCTTCATTAACAATTCAACCAATATGTCAACACTTTTTACTGAATTTTTAAAAGTCAAAGACCATGCACGATAAATCAACCCCGTCACCATATTTCTTTTATACTTGAATTCACAAAAACTTTCGGAAGAAGTATAGAGACCAGTATCAGTTGGTTTTCTATAAATCTCTGTCTCATAGTGTTTCTCTTTGCGTTGTATTAACAAATCCAAGAAAGCAAGCGATGATTTTTTCTCCGTTTCACATGTGAATACAATGTTTTTATGTAGACTATTCATATAATGCAAAAACGGGTCAACATGCCTGTGATTTTCAAATATAAGAAAAATATCATCCACATACCGTTTATAAACAGTGGGTTTCATACTTTGGAAAGATGCAATTTTCTTTTCTAAGCTTGTTAAAAAAATTGAAGCCATCGTTGGTGCTAAAAGAGAACCCATAGCAACTCCATCTATTTGTTGATACCATTCATTATTGAAAAGAAAATTGATTTTTGAAGTTGCAAATACAAGAAGTTCACGAAATGCCCTTTTATCCAAAATATGATGTTCAGAAATATTTTCATTCCATAACAAGCAACATAATTCAATTGTTTCAACCAATGGTACATTAGTAAACAGACTACAAACATCAAACGAAACCATAATTTCATCCACACTTTGTCTATCATATTGTGCAATGCAGGAAACAAATTCAAAACTATCTTTACATTCAAATTCTGATCGTATTAATGGTTTCAATAATCCATCCAAAAATTTGGCTATTTTATACTGGGCAGTGCCAATCATGGATAAAACAGGTCTTATAGGCACGCCATCTTTATGGATTTTTGGAAGCCCATACATTTTTGCTGGTTGTGATCCCATTGGGCGAATAGATTTAAACAACTCTTCATCAATTTGCTTATTTTTAATTAATTTATTCAGTATTTCTTTCAACAAATTCTCATCTTTAAGAGGAGGCTGTATTCCATTTTTTCGAGAAATCTCTATTTTCACAAACTGGGGAACGTTCAAAACATCATTAAGCTTATTTACATATACATCATGGTCGAGAATTACCAATCCATTTCCTTTGTCAAACTTGCATATATTGATGTCTTTTTTAGCTAAATTTTTTAATACAGTAAACTCTTTAATATTCTGCTTTTTCTTTTTATCAATATACTCCATGGTACTCGAACTCAACACACTCTTCACATAATTAGTATTAATTAGTATTAATCTTACTACAATATATTTCGACATATATATGTAGCTAGATAGAATTTTCTCCAGTAGAATTCACTGGGCTGTTGCAAATTCCAAAGTTCTTTTATTAAAAGATTCCATGTTTTAATTTCATCAATTATTTTTTTATAATTGTTATTTAATTTCTTAGTGAAAAATTATAAAAGCTCTGTCCAATATTTATGATCTCATGAAATTTTGTTAACTTTTTGATCATTCAAGAATTTTGAAATTAGAATCAAATTGGAATTTCTTTTCGGGTTTAGTTTGAATGTTTGATTTAGTGACAATCAGTAATTGGCACGAATAATTTTATGATAAAGGATCCAGTTGTATAAAAACCTCACATAACTTTCCCGTTTCATTCACCTGTCTTCGTGTAATTGATCATACAGACTCGTTTCTTTGATAATTATTGTATTTTTAATTGTTATCAGATTTCACTTGAGATTTTCATACGTTATTTCCTATCAAATGTGTTATAATTACCAGCTGCAAATTTTCAAAACGAACATATACTCATTAGTCTATCTCTATAAATGTCATAAGCGAAATGTTGTCGTGGAAAATCTTTCCTAAAAGTCAGTCATATTATCAGCGGTCATTGCAATTTAAATTAATGCAAATTTTTAAAAATAATTTTCCACCTATAATAAATTGAATGATTTTATTCTGTCACAGTTGTTTTTTCGATTTTCTGTAATGTAATTTCGGTTTATAATTTACATTTTCCAGATTAGTATAGAAAATCACATTCCTTCATGTGGTTAAATGTGGATATTTATTCATAATTGCAGTAATTATATTATGTCTACCGATAAATTAAATTGATAGATCACATAAATTGTCATTTTGATAAAATTTGGTCACAAATTTTGATTGATTTATTCATTTGTATATTCTATCTAAATTTTCTTATTAAACATTTAATATTGCTGCATTGATTTATGTTTAAAATTTTACTTTTATTCTTCGGATAGGAGAATAAAACAATTTTTAGTTTTCTTATATAATTATTTTATTTTAATATACAATAAACTTAAACTTGTAAATTGTTATATATATTTTTACAATATTGAACGCAAAATAACTATGCGATAAATATCATGGTAACATGTGACCAGATCTATAACTAAATAATCATTTTAATGTGCAATTAATTATTGGTATGCATTTTTAGGTCAAAATTATTAGAGAAAATCATTAAAAAATTTTATTACAGAAAGTGAATAAAATATAGAAAGATTTAAAAAATATTATAAGAATCGTATTTAATCTAGAACTTAACTTCGATCAGGAATATAAAGTAATAAACTAATTTTAATCTTATGTAATTCATTTTTATTAATAATTTCTATTGTAATCTTTTTAATTTCAAATTAATTGATTGAGTTGGGTTTCTCAATCACAAATTCATTTCGAATTACAAAATGTCAGCCTGGGTTGTTCTACATCATATATATATATATATATATATATATATATATATATATATATATATATATATATATATATATATATATATATATATATATATATATATATATATATATATATATATATATATATATATATATATATATATATATATATATATATATATATATATATATATATATATATATATATATATATATATATATATATATATATATATATATATATATATATATTTGTTTTTATTATAGGAACTGCTAATTATAATTATAATTACAATATTGATAATAATAAAAGATAATATTTGTATTACTTATTACAGTAAAATTCATTTTTCCCCGTTTCAAATTGGTAAAATAAGCTTGCAAATCATTTAACAATATTTATACAATATTAATGATAATAATAATTAATAGTACAAATGCTTCGTATTAACAAAAAAACGCAACCAATTTATGTGATAGATTAAGTATCTAAACTTCAACTCTATTTTTACACATTTAATAAGCATGTTTTATATCGAGACAAGGTTTGTCATATTTTATTTTCGCACATTGTCATAAATGCAAATATTTTGTAACAATCTCGTATTATAATCACTACAAAAGATACTTTATTGTCAATAACTTTGATGTCATTTTTGTTTGTTAATTTTTGAGTAGTTCCAATATTTATTTATTCAATAACTCAACACGATTGGTGCTATAATTTTATAATTAAAAAAAATATTATTTACGTTGTCTGAGATTTCAGATTTTAATTTGCAAGTCTTAAATGAAGAGTATTTTAATATTCAAATAACTAATAAGGACCCGTTGCGTTAACAATTTAATAATTTAAGAACTTGCTGTCGAAACCGGTCTGAACATGAATAACGGTGGAATTCATTCAGGTCTTAGTCCTCCAAACCCAGTTAATGGATTTCCAGTTTACGATTATCCTCCAAACTCAAACAATTACTATATGACGCACCAAAATTTTATGATGATGCAACAACAAGGTGGAATGACTGGACGAATCACTTCACAAAACATTGGTTCTCAACCCGAAACATTTTGTCTAAGACGACCACAATCCGAACAAGCTATCAGTGCTGATATCAATAAACAGCGTATTTATTATAAGATTAAATGAAGAAATTGAGTTATCAATTTTAAGGAATGACAATGGTTAGTCCTCGTAGTGACATCCTTCCTGGAATTGCCCCTCCAAATAGATATTATCCCACTACATCAGGATGGGTAGAGAGATCTTTATCTCCAACTCCAATTGGATCGATGATACCTCAATATACTGGTCCTCTTCCTGGTTGGAATTCTGAACTCTTTCGTAAGGATCAACCAGCCACAAAACTCTTAAATTGGTGCAAGGTAACATTAGCTATTTATGCATCATATTCCATAGTTACCGCTTTAGTTACATTTACTCATCATTTATCATAAAATATCATATTTACCAGTTGTTTTGCTCTTATTACTCAAGGGAGATAATCGAGTCTGTAACGAAAATGCAACATTATTCCTAATTTCTCAGATTCTCTTTACTTTTTATAAAAAAATTCTACGCTCAATATATCTCACATTTAAAGTTTTGAATTGAAATTTATTTTATTTATTTATCGCATTTCTGTTAATTTAATTTCTTATTGAATCATTGAAGCGTTATCCATTCTAAAATTTTGAAATTTATTTTTTCATTTTTGTTTTTAATTGATTTATTGCAGTTTTATTTATTGAACAAAATAATTAATAATTAAACTTAGATATAGTTAATCTATAATTAATTGAATTTACTGGCAATTTATATCTATATTTGTCAATGTTTGTTCGTGTGCACAGCCTCAAGTTATATCCAAATTTCACTAAATTTGGCGGGATACTCATAGTACAAAATCTCGGTGAACTTGGAAAAATATTTCGAAATTGGATCAATATTCGTTCAAAAATTAAATAAAACCCAAATTCGGATAAATTATTGCTGGCGCTTCGATACTTCTTGACATCCATGCCAGCAATGAAAAAAGTAGACTGCATAAAGCTATTATTATTTTGCGGGTAGATGCATCACACGAAGAAAAAAGTTATCATAAAAACTTTTATTTTTAAAGAACCTTATTACTGGCATTTCAGGACTTCTTAACATTCTTGGCACCACAAAAAAAGGAAACTGAAAAAGATTGAGATTAATAAGCCATCAAATGGATCACTCGTTTCCTTATATTTGCATTAAATTTTGAATAAAAAAATTGAAAAATAAAGCACTACTTTAAAAAAAATATCAGTAAAATATCAGTAAAGTATCAGCATATCAGTACATTATAGTTATTATTATTATAGTTATTATTATAGTTATTACATTATCAGCCAATAGTTACGTTAAAATATAGCTAAGACAAAAATATTTCCTTTAAAACAATTTTTAAATAATTTGAATTTTTAATTTCTATTTACATACGTTTTCGAATTTCGAGCGAAGTCGGATTAATTAGTTAGTTATTCACAAATCATTCAATAATAGAAGTTGCGATTTGCTGTAACATTTTAAAGATAAAGTATATCTGGTCACTTTTGAACTGTTTCATTTTTTTATGTTTCATTTAAAATAAATGAAATATTAAAAACAATATTTGATTATTATATTTTTAATTTTCTCAGATTTTAAAATCGATTATTTGAATATCTAAATTAATTGATTGAGTTTGTGTCTAAATCGATTTTTCTGATATTTCATTAGTGTTGAGCTATGAAAGATGTAAATGTAAAAGAAAATATTGGTGAATATAGGACCTTTTAGTACATTAGATCCGAATTATTAGTTTTTTAAGTCATGTATTTACATTCTATATGAATTATCTCAAGTTGCTAATCATCATTCCATATTTAATAGGTTAGTGATTTAAATTAAAAACTCTAAGAATAACCAGTGAATGAATAGGCATATATTCACTAATAAAAGTTTATATTTGCTACTTCTAGTCGCTATAAATATATTCTATAGAAGACTTGTATTTGCATTTTGACTAGTTTTTCAAATTTATGCTCCAACGAAAATAATCTTAATACTGGTGCGATTTCAAAACGGTTTCTCTATTTTGTTTTAATAGACACTACAATGTAGTGACTACAAGTTCATTTATCTCAAAATTACTCGTTAAAAGCTTTCTATTTATAAGTACATATACATCTGTATTCCATTTAATATAACTGTTTTCATTTCTTCAAAAATATGAAAATGTTTATACATTTCTTTACTGTGCATCACAATATTTAGAATCTTGAAATATATATTTATGCAACATTCGGTTTACAATAAAATACAAAACGTGAAAATAAACACAAAAGGAAATACATACTTAATAAAGGCTTTGTTGAAATATTGTGTACCTTATATATTGTTTCGATCTAGAATTACAAATATTAATATGAAAATTATTGAAAGTATCTTAAGTTTTTAAAAAATGTCTGCTTGATCTAAACTGTGAAATAAAACAGAACATCTTCTTAATTATAAGTCGTTATCTATATACAATTAATCTGTCTTTTTGATCTCAGTTAAACAGTGATTTGACAATTTGTAGACACATATGATCCCATTTGAAGTACTTGCGAGAGTCAGTGTCATTTGCTTCACACTCGGACTGTGAAATGAAACAAAACAAATGGACCATGATACGCCATTATGTGTATACCAATAGTTTGCATATTTTATTTTTTTGGAACATATAGTCATTTGTCAGACCATGTTCATCCTCGAATTAGTTGGATTATATATTTTTATTAAGTTTTTCACAATTATCAAAATTTTAAAATAAGATTCTAGTAAATGTGTGATTGCTATATTATGAATAATATTAAAAACAATTATCTGAATTTATTATATATATATATAAATATATAGTTAAATTAAATTTAAACAATGTGTAAACAATATTTAGGGAAAATAATAGATAAACCTTTTAACTATTATTAATACATTGAACTTTTAATGTTATAAATCGTTAATTTTAATATTTGATTAATTGATAAATCGTTTAAGTCTATTTCAAAATCAATTTACCGATAGTTTCATTAGTAATGAGGATTATTAGCCATCAAAACCTAAAATATAATTAGTCATGTATGTTTATTGTTATCAAGGCTGTTGCTAGGATATTTTTCGTTCATAAACAAGCTACAATTGGTGACTTATCAATTAAAGATAAAGTATAAATTATATAAAGCTACCGTCTTACCCCACTTAATTTATGGGCCTGGACTATTTGGTTTGAAAAACAAACAAAAAAAGTCTTTAAAACTGCCTGAATAGCTCATGCACCTAAACAACATGTGCTTTATCAATTCCTGCAAAAATATATGAAATATAAAAGGTGTTTCATAATCAGTTATAATTATAATCAGTTATGTTTATAATAAAATTTAAATTAAGATTTTTACAGATTTATTAAATTTACATCACATGTAATTTTATATCATTGGAAAGAGCCAGAGTAGCAGATATTAATCCATTTGTTATTTTTAGAAATTTAAAGATTGCCAAAAAAGAGCAACGAATAAATATTTTATTTACTCGCGATATTGTTTTCTTAATTATATATAAATTATTCATCATAATCAAACAATATAAAATATATATAAATTGATCACAGAAATCATAAATTTAGAAATTTCATTTAATTTAACTCAATTAATTCACCCATGTATAAATTACCTGAACAGTTCACGAACGTGAATGAAGTGGGGGTAAGATGGTAGCTTTATATAATTTATACTATATCCTTAACCCTTTAATGCCGAGCGATAATTAAAAATCTTGCCGTTATTTTCTTCCATAATTTAGTCATTTGAGCGTAATTGTACAGCTCCTGTCTGTCAGCACTTGCAGGGAACACAAATTGTTGTGATTAGTGCGCAGCGGTGACCTGGGGTGATCGCATCTGTCGTGAATATTGGCTCAGCAGTTGTAGTGTCCGTGATTAAAATTTAATATATTTTTATTTAAATGTAGATTTTGGCACTAAAGGGTTAATTGATAAGTCACCAATTGCAGTTTGTTTACATCCTTGGTCACTAAGCTGTGATTCCAATACACGTCTATAGTAGAATATAATTGAGACACAATATGTGCATAATTTTCAGATGTTTCATATTATTTAAATACACCGCTGCTTTAAAAAATTCTATAATGTAAAATATTGTTATGTAACAAGAACTACAATAGTTTCACATTTATAACGTAAAGTAATAGTAGCATTAATTACAATAGATTGTGTTATAATTAAATATTGAAAATTGCATTGGCTGCACAATAAATTCAATTTAATTACAAAATATTATTATTTCTATATAATTAACTCGTAAATACTTTTTTGTTATCTATTTTAGTAAATGGCATAAACTTCAGATTTCAATAAATGTTATATTTTAATTAAAAATTATTGGTTTTTTATTTTAATTATTTTTTTTACAGTAATATCAATTTTAGATTTCATGTGGTATTTTATTTGTGGGTATTTATTTGTGTAAAACGATTTCATTAATTTTTAAAAAATTATAAATTAAAATTCATGCTTCATGGTCATTAAGTATATTAAACATCTCAAAAATTGACATTGTTAGCATTTCATTATTTTATTTATCAATACAATCGAATTCATTTATGGCTCATATTTCACAATAAATTAACTAATTTTGTGTTTTTAGTTTTTATAATTAAAAGTATTGAAATATGCAGTCATTAGGTTAGTGAATGAGTATACTAAGCTCTTCCTTCTGGTAACTTCCTATTTTAATATTTTTAATTTGACATCATCAAGTGTCATTGATTTAATTTCAATTAAATTTTTGCAAATAGTGATTTCCCAATATTCAATCAATAGCAATGCTATTAAATCAATTATATTTACTTTAATTTCTATTATTTTGTATTTTCCTGTTTTTCTGCAATTCTATTTTTTAGTTTTCAGAATTTCGCCATTATTTTATTATTAATTATTCATTTTCTTCCTCATTATTATTATTATTATTATTATTATTATTATTATTATTATTATTATTATTGATTTTTCGATAGTTATAGATTTTCTTTGTCTGTTTTTCATTGATGTCATGATCTTATATGAGTTACATTTATGGGAATAATAGTATTTTCAATATTACTATTTCAGCAATGGATTTATGTAATATAATTAAGAGTGGTTCTGAAAATATTTTGTTAAATTTATCAGTATCTCTTTTAATAATGTTGTTCCTCTGTATTTCATCATTGGAATTATTCTAGTGGAATAGTATTATTTCAAAAAAAGATAACACAAAATCGATTAATTTTATATGCTAGCAAAATATGTTGTAATTGCATCATTAAAACAAAGTATAGTAGAATAGCTCAAAGGTATCGTTTTGTGGTTTTGTTTCTCATTAAACAATAATTTAAATTCATTTTTAAAATCGTGCCTTTTTAATTGTTTAGAAAATTGCATTATATTGCATTGAGCCATTTTTCAAATTTCCGGTCACGGTTGTTTGAGCTGATTTATTACATATATGGTACTTTTTTTAGAAATAGATCATTTACTTTTTTTGTTTTATCATAAGACTATAAGTCGATTTTTTTAAATACTTAAATAGAAGTAAAAGTTATGTCCCGGTTATTGCTCTGGGTGCATCCTTAAAAAGTAAAAAACTCTAAAAAGTGTTCATTTTAATTAAAATACAAATAAGGAAACATCCGACCAAGAATATATATTTTAAAGTGGCCGCTTATTTAACATGAATACATCTAAAAAACTAATAAAAGTAATAGTGTATATTGCTTTGGTTTATAATTGAAGACTTGTAATTTTGTTTAAGTTGACAAACCATTTCTAATAAATTTTAAGAAAATATAGTTTTTTGAAATATTTTTGAATTGTTTATGCAAATAATCCAATGTAAGATATAAATTTTTATTCCAATACATTCCGTCAAATATAAATAAAGAAAATGAAGGTCAATAAATTTTTTCGAATGATTTACCTAATTATATTTTCATAGGCGAATTTTATATTAAAATTATTCCAAATCATACAATGTCAAAAATCTTTATTTATATTTACTGTCATTTCGAAAAAAATTGAAGATGAATATATACATTTCCCGTCCTCCTTTGGTCTATTTATGAATTTAATTTTTCGCAAATCAATGTTCTTAAAAATTTTGTTTTTATTCCAAAATTTTATTCACAATAGAATTCAAAATGTGAAATTTTTGTTATATAATTAGTTCTTAAAATTAATTTAGTCGTTTTCACATTTGTTACAAAAAAATTCTCAATATTTTATAATGCCCAATCGATTTATTTGCACTTCTAATTTGTATACAATTTCATTTTATAACTCATTTCACTTGTCATTTTCAATTTCAGGATAGCATTCAGAAGCCATTGCTGGTTTCAACAGATAAAATTCTTAAATCCGAAGCTTGCCAGTCTTTTAAACGTAATTTTTAATTTGATCTTGTTGTTTTATTTGTAACGTGTTAAAGACTGTTTCTTTTTTTAAAGTAATTTGGAAATATTTAGAATTTATTTATTTCAGTGCAATTTTCATATATTTATTATTAATATCTTTAACATACAATTTTTTAATTTGATAAATTTATTATTAGAAAATAATATTTTAAAAATTTATTATAATACTCAGATAGTTATTATAAGCATAGTTTTAATTGCTAGAAGTGTCCTGCGGTTCCAGTGTTCAAAAAATTGCTGAAGAAATTTATTTCAATTAGAAAAATGGAACTGGACATTAGTTTTTTAGAAACTTGTCTAGAGAATGGTATGATTCCCTCTTTCATTTTTAAAATGAAACTGAGTAATTATCTTTTAACGGAAGATATTACTTCAATCCACCGGAAAACGTTACGTAGAACTTTGGAAGCACAGAAGAAAAAGAAGCGGATTTTGGATGATGAATTAGTTGGAATAGAAGCGGTTTTGATCAGGTTGATTGGTGATTTTCGTTTTCAATATTGTATCAAATGGTGTATCAATTGCTCTGAGTTACAATTAAAGCATAAGTATGATTCCCATATTAAAAAGTTGAATAATTTAAGAAGATTGTTTGGTATTTATAAGTTTGATGTAAAGGAAACCTTTTTAAATATGAGTAAAATTGTGTTGACACATGATGAAGAGCGAATTTTAAAATATGGTCCTAATCATGGTATTAAAAATCGTATTGACAAAACTAAACTGTGTGCTAAAATTGAAAGATTGTACTACAATATGTGCGTGTTTGATAAGAATATAGATAATAATTATGTAAAGAATTTGTTGAATGTGAGTACGATTGATTATATTAATAAAAATAAAAAACAAGATATAAAAGATTTTTTGATCTTGAAGAATTTAGCTAAAAAAGATATTAACGTTTGTAAATATGATAAAGGTAATGGTTTGGTTATCTTAGACCATGATGTGTATGTGAATAAATTGAACGATGTTTTGTCATCTCCACAGTTTGTTAAAGATGGTAGTTGTCGAAAAAATGGGAAGTTGCCTCCTCTGAAAGATGAACTAACTTTGATAAAAATGTTAAACAAATTGTCGGATGATAAAAATATTGATATAGATTTGGTGAAATTCCTAAAACCGAAAGGATCTCAACCCGCAAAGCTTTATGGTCTTCCAAAAGTACATAAAGCAGGTATGCCTATGAGACCAGTGTTATCGATGGTAGGAACCGCTCAATATAAAATTGCCAAATTTTTGGATGGGTTATTAAAACCGTTAATGGTGTCTGAGTTCGAATGTAAGGATAGCTTTGAATTTGCTTCATTCATTGCTGCACTGAAGAAAAGTTCTGATGATGAAGTGATGGTTTCGTTTGATGTGTGTAGTCTTTTTACTAATGTTCCATTGGCGGAAACGATTGATTTATGTTGTGAAATGTGGAATAATAATGAGTCTGAACATAAGAATGTGGATAAAATTGCTTTTCGCAAATTGCTTGAATTTTCAACGTCGAATGTTAACTTTTTGTTTAATAATGAATGGTATAAACAAGTGGATGGTGTTGCTATGGGTTCTCCATTAGCCCCAACTATGGCTTCTATTTTTATGTCTAGTTTGGAAAAGAAAATGTCTTCATGCCATCTTGTTAAACCTAGTGTGTACAAACGGTATGTGGATGATATTTTTTTGGTGTTTGAGAGTCGTGAACATGTAATGCCGTTTTTAAATTTTATGAATGATTTGCATAAGAATATTAAATTCACATGTGAGGAAGAAAAAGGGTCATCGATTGCGTTTTTAGATTTACTCATTCAACGCAAATCGAAACATTATGAGACTGAAATATATAGAAAGTCGACGGATACTGGTTTATATACAACGCCTGATAGTTTTTGTGAGTTTAAATATAAAAGGAATATGGTGAGAGGATTAGTGTTTCGTGCTTGGTCACTATCCTCCACGTTTGCTAATTCAGTAAAAAGTATTGATGTATTGGTTGAGTTGTTACTTAAAAATGGCTACTCTAAATCTTTTCTTGAGAAGATGACAAAAGTGACTGTGGATAAGTTAATGTTTAAATCTGATAACGTTGGTATGCGTACGTCTGAATCTGAGGTACCTATTGATCCTGAGGAAAGTACTATGTTAAATTCGGAAAGTGACAAGAATCGATCCAATCGCATGGAGCCGAAATATGTGTTAGTATTGCCTTATTCGGAGGGTTTCAGAGAATTTAAACATAAAATTCTCAAATATGTAGACAAGGATCAATTCAGGATTGTTTCCACTTCTTGCAAAGTTAGCAGTATGTTTACTAGTAAATGTCCAACGCCAATTGGTTTGTGTTCTGAGCTTGTGTATCAATTTTCATGTAATGGGTGTAATGCCATATACATTGGAGAGACTGCCCGTCATCTCTGCACCCGAGTTCTTGAACACTGTCGACCAAAAGGATTGACTAATATTAGTAATCATGTTAGGAAATGTGTCAGTAAAAAAATAGGTATCTCTGATTTTAAAATTATTTCAAAAGGTTTAAGTAATTATTGGGAACGAGTAACTTGTGAGGCATTGTTGATTAGATATTTAAATCCAAAAATAAATGATCAAGTTGCCCGTTCCACGGAGATTTTGAATGTGTTTAAGTAATTGAAGGATGAAGGTTGGGAGTCTTGTTTGTGGTATAATTATGTTTGTGTTTTGTAAACTATGTAATTTTTTTAAATTTGTTAATTTTATGTTGAATGTTAAATGTTATTAAATTAAAATTTAATTTTAAAATAATATGTATGTGGGTTATGTAAAATATGGTTTGGTTTTTTAAAATGTATTTTTTGAAATATTTTTTTTTTAAAATATTTTTTTTAAAATTTTTGATACAGTTTGGAGATGATTATTATTAGTTAATTTGTTTAGATATTGCATATTTTATGTCTTATTATTGATTATCCAGATTGCGGCCTGACGAAGATTGTTGTACAATTGAAATATATCGCGTTTATGTTGAAACAATTTAATATTTAAGATCTTAGCTTATAAGAATGAAAAACTCATAAAGCAAATTTATAGTTGGACATAGTTATTATCACAGATTATGTACAAAAAAATTTTAATTCAAAAGGTGTACTTATAACATATATCAAACTCGATGAATATAAACTAAACATTCTGTTTTTATGTATTTTAATTTTTTGCGATTTTTTATGCGATATTATGAAATGTATTTTATAATATTGCATTAAAAAAATCTTAAAAAATAAATCGTATGTCAAACAATGCATACAGAATAAGGGCGGATTCAACAGAGGGGTGATGGGGTAATTGCCAACCCTGATTGCTTTTTGGGACAAGAAAATGAGCTCGGAGCCTGTTATGATGTACGACTTCTTACTAACAATTAAGTTTCATTATTTTCCTCTTTACATGTTATTAAGTACATATAACATCATGTAAAATTATGAGCGATAATTTATTCATAAAATGTTCTATTTTTTGTTATTCCTCATAGTATAAATGTGTTTATATATGACCTGAGGTAGTACTTTTCTTTATATTTTGTTTATTTAATTTTAAAATATATTTTAAAAAATTATTTAGTTAATATAAATTTTGATTATATCATGCACCATATTCATTATTTATGATCTTTTTAGACTCAAGTTATTAAAAATTAAAATATCAAATACAATCAAATTAAACTAAAAAAAGTATTATCTTATTGCGTGTTTAATACATTCCGGGATGATTGAGTTCCAAATTCGGTTTGTTTGGCTAATCACAGGGGTGATGGTTCTGAAAACATCACTTTCTTAGATTAGTCATCTGTTAAGATCTGTTCTTCATGAAAAGTAGACAAGTTCTTTTTTTCATTTATGGTGCTTAGTTTGAAACAAATTGTGCCAAACGTCAAAAGGAGATTTTAATAAATTTTCAGAGTATGTTTTTGATGTATTAGAATAATTTGCAGGTCATCTCTGATTTCAGTAATACAGAGTAGTGTGTAATTAAGTGGAGAAAAGATAGAAAATCATCTAGCACCAGTAGTATACTAATTTTTCTAGTATTGCGTAAACCACTTGAGTTCTAGGAAAATAATTACATTCCTGTGTACATTTTCTGTAATTCAGATTTCGTTATTTTTAGAATATCTACCAAAAATAAAACATTTTAGGCAGTGCTATGTACTTTTAACTAATTTATTCATAAAAATGAAAAATTAGTAAAGAACAATTTATTTATTCAAAGCAGCCTTTCATTCATCTGCTTTATATAGTAACATATTTTTTCGCTAATAGTGTTTTGTAGTATTTTATATTTAATGATCGTTTCAATAATTTTAATATCTGAAGCATCTAGTTATAATACGTTTCATTAAATATGTTTATTTATTCACGATATTTTATTGCTTGAAATTGTATAAATTCATCTCTATTAATAGTAAAATTTCAAATTTATATCGAATTTATTAAAACAAAAATATGTAAATTTTACTTCATTATCATATACTTGATCGTAAATTCACAGACGTAATCGTATTTATTTTAATTTGGGTTATAGATCTCTTTTCCGACAAAAAAATTGTTGCTATTATAAAAATATAAATTTGCCAAATAATATCAATTTGAATAAATTTAAGATTAATATAATTTTCTTCATTTCAAATATTTATTTCATTTGCATTCAGTAATGAAGTGAATCAACAGAATATAATGTCTGTTGGAAAAATCGATGATTTTATTTTATTCCATGACATTAAAACAAATTATTCAACGTTTTATTCTCATAATTAGTAGGGCATTAATTATTTACTATTTTATGGATTAAATGTTTTCTTCTAGTTAACTTTTGTATCCAAATTCTTTTCTAAACGAATATATTTAAAATAGTTGATTTAATTTATTCTTCTTAATCTATTTTTTAATTTTATATGAATGTTGACATAATTTTAAATTTAAAAAAATTGGATTAACTATACGAATTGTACACATTATAAGTACACATTATTTGTTTCCTTTTGAATAATTCAACCTGTAAATGTAAATTTGCCAAGGGTATTCAAGTTTGTGGAATATGAAGCGGCATGTGGTAGGATCTGCAATTCGAAAATCTCGCAACATTAATGCTCTTTTCAAATACCAAAAATTTCCCCAGATTTGAGTTTGCATTACATTTCATTTATTTTCATTTCAGAAACCACTTCGTTATTCAACTGTCTGCTATTGTGAGAATCTAGTATTTAAAAGGACAAATTCATATTATAGGCAGTCAAATATGATATATTTTATTAATAATATGCTCAAATAATAATGAATTTTAAAGAAAAATATTTCCAAACATGATTTATTTAAATTTTATGTATGGAAACTTCCTTTATTATCAATCAAAAATATTTTTTAATAATCGAGTCGATTTAATTAAAGTAATAAGTAACTCATTATTTTTAAGAACATATTTGCTTATCAATTAAATAGTGATCAAATGAAATATTGGAAATAGCTGAAATGTATTTTATTAATCTATTAACTGGAATTTAGTTTTATAAATCTATTTTTGGGCATGTAATTAAAAATTAAACAATAGTAACACAACTTGATGAGTAGTTTATTTGCTTTTACTAAAATTTCATTTTTTTCACACGACGATTTCTTTTTACATGATTCACATACTCGTCAAACGCAGTTAGCAGTTAACTGATTAATTTATTTCACGGGTAGCAGCTTAGTAATTTAAGTATCGAGTTAAAACGTATGATATATGATTTCGGTCCAGATCGTGACAAATATCTCTTTAAAAGTACAGCTTTATTTCATTTTCTCATCTTAAATATCTTTCGTTCACTAACCACAAAAATTCTAAATATTCTCATAAATTTTAAATTTTATTTCAATTATTATTATTATTAATTATTCATGAATAAATCCAAAACTATAAATTGTTTCCAATAAAAGAATAAAAATAAATTCAATATTTGAATAAAGTGAAAAGCTTTCTTTTTTTAAATTTCCTTTGAAGTATTTTAAGATAAATATTTTACATTTCAGTGGTCAAGTTATTTAAAGATAGGTTTATAAGTTTCTAAATATTCACCAAAAGAGGTTACAATTTGGTATTTTCTCTATTTCTGTATCGGTTTTCAATATCTTTTAAATTTCACCAACCTAAGAGTTTCATTTATTCTGGAATATAATACATTTAAAAGCAATTAAACCCCAAAGATAAGACGTATTTTAGGTGAATTCTTTGTGAATTGTAAAAAAATATCTCATGAGTCTGTGAAATTCTTTAATTTATATTTAATTCATTTTAAAAACCCAGATTTTATTATTAATAAATAAAAACTATTAATGCAGTTGAAACTGAACTATATAATTAGGAACTATTAGTAGATTTCCTTATAGGGTTCTTTTTTCCATGTCGTTGAAATTTTTTTTTCACTACAATAAAAGCCAATACTATTTTTATTTACTATTTTAACTCGGGTCAACTAATTATATTAATTTGATATTGTTTTTATGATTTAACTTTTTTGAAAATAATATTAGAAATATAAGGACTTTAGTATAAGTATAAGTATAACTTTAGTGCATTAATTTTGGTTTTTACCGCCAAACTTAAGCCATGTGATGGACGCATGTTGAAAAATGATTACTGCATTTTAAATTCATTTGTGTTAATAAATAAAAAAAATATACAAAATAATGGACCAATATATTATTTAACATACAGTTTAAATGTTTCACTTTTTAAATATAAACTTTGTTTTCACCGAGGACCGACCAATTTTCATATATATTTTCGGTTTAATAAATATTTGTTTTCATTAATTCACCCGTTTTTTGAAAAACAGAAGTTTTTTATTGGAATACTTCTTCATTTTTGTTTTTCACAATTAGAAAATAATATCAATAATATTACAGTTGGGAAAAATAATTAGTTCTTTATTATTCAAAGTCAATAATTTTTGTTCTATATCCATTATTCACTGCAAAAATTACCTTATTAATTTTTCAAGCCTGTTACGTGTGAAACACTAATGCTTATTGTGTACGATTAAATATAATCTGATCTATTAAATACATTCCGCGTCGTCTGTCTATATGTCATAAATCATGTATTTGTGTTAATATCTGATTAATTAAATCTCCTAGTATCTTTGATCACAATTTATTGGCAATGTGTTTTTAATCAACATCCAGTTGTCGGTATATATTCGAAATGTGGTAAATTCATGTTTACTGTTTCATGTGAAATCCCAATAGTGCAATTTATCGACAAAAATGATGAATCGTATTGAACACGTGTTTCAAATGCCTATTTCCATGTTAAATAGAGGGGTGAGTGAGTGGAAGAGCTTTACTGAAAAAATACAGTTTGTAATCTGATCGCAATTGTAACTGAAACTCTTAATAAACAAATCTAAAAGTCTCTGACGGTATGCTAATTTGGATATTGTTGAAATTATGAATAACGGCTCGGTGATGCATATGTTCAAAATGACGATCTAAATAAACGAATGGAAAAGTACTATTTTACTACTACAACTATTTAGACAGCTAATCACTTTCATTAGCTTGCCTATCTGTCTGCCAGCGTGTTTGCAATGAGATTTGGTCGACATATGAACACAGAAATTCATTTAAAATATTTTCTCACTTATTTCGAGATATTATCAATTTCATAAATAGAATGCATACTATGCAACCACTTTTGGATGTTCACTGGGCCAGCAAATTGGATTCCTTTACTAATTAATCAATTTTCTCTTTTGATTGAGCCAATAAAATATTTTTTCATAGTAAAACATTTCTAAGAGATTTGATACATTTTAAATTTTTTCCCATTTAAAATATGTGGTAATAAACTTTCTAGTGAAACTAATGGAAATACTCAGTACTCGTTTTTTTAAACATATCTTATTTCCAATAAAAACTTTTTCAATTATTGTTTTAATTGAGTTATTTATTCTTTTAAATTCTTTAGAAATCCAAGGTTATATGGGTGATCGAAAAAGTAAACATTCACCATCGGAGCTTGTCAATTCTATCATGCAAAAAGGTCTTAATTATTATCCCCTTCGGGATGAGATATTTATGCAGATTTGTAAACAAACAACAAACAATCCTGATGAGTAAGATGATTTTTTCTGTCGTTTTAATTTATTAAACCATATCAATTTTAAAATAAGTTGAAAATTCGAATGTTATATATTTTTACCTGTAATTGGACACATTATAAGACAATACATTTATTAATATTTAAATCAACTTCACAAAGAAAGTTGACCAACATCTCCCATAGGCTTTGTGGTAGAATAGGATATAATAGAAATGATATCATCCCATACTGCTTAACACTAAGGTTCTAAATTGTAACAATTTTAAAATATCTTTATTCTAAAATTATGAGAAATTTGTTAAAATCTTTTATTATTTTCACCATAGATTTTATTTTCAATTTCGCGTTAAATATAAAACAAAGTTGTAATCAGTAGTTTCAACTAATAATGAAGATAAGAGAGAATCATAAATTTGATTAATGGAAAATTTCCACAAGTATCTTCACACTTGATTAATTATTAAATCAATATTATTGTTAAATTTAATATTTTAAAATGTTTAACTTATTTAAATATCAATTAGAACAAATTCAGAAAATTATTTGTCTAAATTACACAAGATATACATTACGATTGAATATCTCGATAATATTACCTCTAAAATCCACATTGTTCAGAAGCATGATACTTTGTTGGAGAATGTCGACAATTAATGCAGAAAGACATTAGTCTGTGAGTTTAATGATTTGTAGAAGGTCGAGTGTTTAATTAGCAAAGTTAATATTATTTTAAATGAGTATGAAACATACATTAATAATTATTTAAAAGTGAATAAACAATTTCAAAAAAGCTGGGAAATTGTTTTTGGTGTTACTGTAATGGAAGTAGGTTGTTACAGAATTGAGATAAATTATGAACACAATTATTGAACATCCGGAATACCAAGTCACATTTAAGAAAAACACGAGTTCTAACATAAACGAATTCAAGTATTAAAGAAATTGTTTAGATATATGAGACGTTGAAAGTAAAAATTTTGTAGAAAATGAACCATACAAGCTAAAACTATAATTTTAATGATTTTGTAGATTTGATTTTTGAAAACTTTCGTGTCATTAGATTTCTTTAAAAATCCTCATTTTCTAATCATGTCCCGATGTTATGTATACCAAATATTATAATCCTAGTTGTCAGACTTGAATTAATCAAGCGTTCGTAAATAATTTAACGCTTTTGAGGGAGGGGCTATTAATTTGTTACGTAGTGTTATAAAGAGGGTAGGGAATACAAATTTTATTATGTAATGCATGGAAAATTTTTTCGAAATATGAATGACTTCAAAGTAAAGTAAAAGTTAAGTAAAGTATTAACATTTATGACAAAAAAGAAAAGCATTGAATGTTTAAACTGAATTTAATTTATTTGAACTTCTTTTTAAAATGTAAAATTTTTATTTGCGTTGAATAATTATGGCGAAAAAGTGATTTCGAGATCTTAAATTTAAGAATTATTTTCACATTATCCACCCGATATCCACAAAATATTTCATTGTATTTTAATTATTATATTTTACACTATTATATTTTAAATTTTTGTTAATAGTACATGTCAAGAACGTTTTGCATCATTCACATTGGTAAATAATCATCGGAAATTTCATTTTACAGAAAATGGAATGTTAAAAAATAATTACTTTCATAATTATTATTATTATTATTATTATTATTGATTTGGTAATTGATAATATGTAGAAATATGATAATTAGTGCTGATTCATTGATCATTTCGGATAATTTGTGAATATATTTAAACAAATGATTAATGTATCGTACTTGTAAAAATTATTTGTTGATTTTTTTCAAATTTTCAATTGTAACCATAATTAAAATTTTATCATTCAAACATTTTAATTTCTTTGTTTTGAATAAATTTATATTTATGTTTCTACTTTTTAAAAATTTGCTTGACTGGTTCATTTATCTGTGATGATATGCACATCTGTATTTTAATATATCGAATTTCCCACGTTAATTATTTTTTTGTAGTTTATTCTTTGAAAATAATATTTGAATAAGTAAGGTATAAATCCTTTTTTAATATATTCTCATAATATTCAATATTCGGTAACAATTTATCGTTGAAGTCTGATATTTTAGTGTTAGTAATATTTATGACCTCTTCGTGATATAATTATTGTTAACTTTAAACACTATTTTTTCACTTGTTATTGTTATTTTTTAAAAATATTGTAATATTAAATAATAGGTTTCAATTCGCTTTTGATATTAATTCGTGTGATATTTTAATATTCACTTTTATAATTACAAAAATTTAGATAGTAATCTATAGATGTTAATTTTTATTTTAAATGGAATATTTTTAGTTTGAGTACTCTTCGTGGATGGGAATTACTTCGTACATGTTTGTCATATTTTGCTCCTTCCCCAATGTTTCGGCCATACTTAGAGGGCTATGTTTTACGCCACCTGGATAATTCACATAGCAATGAGTTTCCAACTCCACAACAAATCCAGCAAGCGGCAGACAAAACTCTCCAAATTCTTTCTCATCAAACTAATACTACGATCCGAATGGATTCTAATATCCAATACCAATATCAACAACAACAGCAACAACAACAAATCATGATGATGGCTAATATGCAAACAATGTCGGGTCAGAAGAATCATTTGCCATTGCATTTATTTGAATCGGGAGACAATTCTGATGATTCTGCGTCTCAGGTATGTGATTTTGCCTAAATTGTCGTTGTAAATATGATTTTAAAGTATATATATTACCGATTTGAAAATTTTTACGAAATTTATGATATGGAATAATATTTTTATTATATCTGGAAGTAATATACAAAAAATGTCAATATTACCGTAATTGGAGTTTTGCCTAATTTTCATAACATGGCAAAGTATTCTTTCATTAGATTAGGAATATTTCCAATAATGCGTATTTTGAAATACTGAAATTGCACATTCAATTTCATGGCTCAATTATTTAATATTTAATTACTAATAATCACCCAAACTATTGAATTTGCATTTATGATTCATATTTCTTCCACAAGGTTAGAAAATGATCTTCTACTTTTTCGACAACAAACATATTTCATTTTCGATGGAAAATAACTGTCAACTAAATTGTTTTCTAGTAATTCCATTCGACTTTCGGTAAAAACAGAACATTATTTTATGTCAAATAGAAAATTTTGTAACCAGTTTTAAATTGGTCTTTTTTAAACTTTAATTAATGATGTGTACTTCTTGCCCAATATTATATTGGTGTTCTCAAGTTAAATTTTGTTTGATTTAGTCGTTTTAATCGCCAATTCCTTATAATTTACATTTAAATATCTAAAAATAACGTTTAAAAATATATATTTCTTTAATCATTTATCTAAATAATATAAAAATAAAAATTATAAAAATAATATGAATAATTAATTCGTTTCATATATTGTCAAATCAAGCTTAAAGGATTAAAGAAAGGAAATAGAGATTTTATTATGCAAATATACATAAAATAATTAATTTTAAGATTTTTTAAACATTTGAATTATACATTCTTCTTTGATTTGGACCACGTTTATTCACAAAATAAATGTTTTTATTTAGAATTAATTTCTTGGTAAATTGTTTAATTCTTGAGGTTTTAAAGTCCACATGCCTGGCTAGATTTATTATTTAGTTGTTTAGATTATTTAATTTTAATAATAGTTATGATGGATTTTAGAAAGGACCCCTGCATTTATCTGCGAAATCTAGGCATAATCAGAATTATCGTAAATCTCGGTATTGTTGCTGATAAACAAATTAATTGTATCATATTTTATTATGATGATAAGTAAACTTATAATTTTTCTTTTAAATTAATTACTCCCTTTTAGTGAAAATGTAAATTATAATAAAATTTAATTATTCATACTTTCAGAGCTTTTATTTGATTGACGTATTTTTTAAAATCTCTTTTCTTATCTGGAATTTGAATAAATATTTTTAGCTTTTCCGTATTTGTCATTTCATTTTGTCAATGCTCTATTATTTTCATTTTTTAAGCATATATTGATAAATGATTATATATTTCGAAATTCAAGTTCTTCTTCTAATAACAATTAAATTTTTATAAGAACTTTTTTTCCAATTTCACCGCTGATTATTTTTTTCCATTGAATTTATTAAAAAGAGAGCTTGAAGGCTATAAATCAGTAATATATAATCAGTAACTTGAAAAAGGCAGTGCCGAAAATTCGTGAGTATCAAAAAACATCGATATATTACTGATTTATAGTCTTCAAGCTCTCTTTTTAATAAATTCAATTAAATTTTTTATTAGATATGACATTTTATTGCAGTTTGCCTCTATCTAAAAATTCATAATTTAGCCTATTCATTCAACTATTTATTTTATTAATTTAAATAAAGTTAATATATTGATTTGAATTTTTGCTTAATAGTTATGGCAAAAGTAATTAATTGTGGGAAATCATGTGTTTTCAATAGGGTATTAAGATATTAGGTACACGGAATTGAAATGAACTTAAAGTTAAAGCACTTGGAATAATTAAAGATATGTACTAAAACTACTTTAGCGAGTTTATTATCATAATTGTTATTAGCATTTTTCTAGGCCGTACTGCTGTTTTAAGACGTACTTATATTATTACCATCATAAGGTGGTTGTATAGAATAGTGGTGATAATTTAATAAAAAACCTATTTATTTACAAATTTATTTTAAAGTTTTTATAATTTACTTTGTATGACAATTTAAAAAAAGAATATTTTTGTTAAATTTTACAAATTATGTATCATTCAATAAGGAGGTCGATTTTCAGATAATATAGAAGTAAAAATGTCATGTTGTCTATTACAGTGTATAGTAAATGTAAAATTTTCATTTTCGGTGGAATATATAAATGAATTACTGACAGGCATATAAATATGGTAAATCCTTTTATGCAACGATTATTATTATTTTTATAAATCACAATAAAGTTATCTTATACACCAGTTATTTTGATCGAGAGATAAAATATCTTTTAGATTCTGTAATTTATCATTCATTTATTTAATCTAATAAAATACCGGGTCATCTCATAAAATCGACTTCTAGTACATCGATTTTTAAAACATCGAGTGTGAAAAGATCTACTTTTAGCCTTAAAACATCTATTGTCGAAAACATCTACTGTCAAAAACATCAACTGTCAATAACATCTAGTAATAAAAGGCAAGAACATCAATCGCCTAAAACATCGAGTTTAAAAAACCTTTTTTAATTAAATGCTCTCATCATTTTTTTTAATTTTAATAGTTTTTTTTAATTTGTTTAATTTTGAAACCATCTCTTTTCGTTATATTTTCATCAATTTAATTAATTCAACAAATTTTAATACTCCTCTGTTGTATCTTAAAGTACCGTTCGTGTGTACTTTTCTTCCTAAAAAAAGACTTTTACACGAATCGTGCGGGCGTGGTGTGTGTGTTGATTACGACCAGTCCCCATGTGACCTGTACTCCTCGGGGGTCAAAATACTTTGTCGGATAAACTCAGACAAAATGTAAATGTTTATATCATAGCTTCCCAACCAGTGTGCCGCGAAACATTTTCGTTATATTTTCATCAATTTAATTAATTCAACAAATTTTAATATCAGATGAAAGTTTAATTAACCTCAATTAATTTAATTTTAATTTGTAGATGTTTTAGAAGTTTTAAAAGTAGATTTTATTGACAATCGATGTATTTGTTGTTGATGTTTTGGACTCGATGTTTTAGACCAGGGGTGGCGAACATTTTTTAGATTGCGTGCCAATATTTTAAAATTGAAAAATAAAAACACCTGGCGTGCCAAGTACATTTTTTAGCATTTTAATTGATTTCGTTACATTCCGTTCACATTAAGTATTTCAAGTCTAGTTTAGTCAAAAGGAATGGGTATCGTTCTCCATATCGTTCAGTCTACCAATCTTGGAATTCCCTGCCACTTCCTTCTTCTGAAAGTTTTATTTTTTTTGCTTTGAACACGAAATTTTATTTAGCAAAATTTCTATTTTTAAATTATTAAATATTTGCAAAAAAATATTTACAAATCTTTCACCAATAATAATGTCAACAAGATGTCTGCGTCATCAAATTCGTGCGTTCTTAACTTGTTTATTTTTACTTGTTAAAACAAATGCGGAATATATAAAAAATGATAGAAAATAATTTATAGATTTAATCATAAGAAATATATATTCTGCCATCGGAAAATGACCTATTGTTCGATTCCTAGTTAAAGGTTTCTAAAATATTTGCACAATAAAATCATGCTGAAGTGTTAAATTGCGATTTCAATGATTTTATACTACTAAAATTTACACAAATTTGTTTTATCTCAAAGGTTTGGTGTGCCACACAAAATTGTCTCGCGTGCCACTTTGGGCACGCGTGCCATAGGTTCGCCAACGCTGTTTTAGACAGTAGATGTTTTCGCCAATAGATGAATTAGAAGTTGATTATTTTGTTGTTGATTATCTAGAAGTCGATGTTTTGGGGCGCGCCGAAAATACATAAGACATTTTTATTTATTTGAATTTTAAGTCAATTTTGAAAATATTTAAATCTAACCTTGTTACTTTTATTTTGGATTTGAATTCAGCGTTGTTTGCCACTCAGTTCCCATTTTGGTTACACTTTGGATGAAATAATGAGAGCTCAGTACCTCAGGTTTCCTGAAAGAGAATTGCCTTGGATCTTAGTGACTTTGTGTGAAGAAATTTGGAATCGAAATGGGCATCAAACTGAAGGAATTTTTCGTATTTCTGCAGACAGTTCAGCAGTTCAAGCCATGTGTACTGTGCTCGACCTTTGTGATAATTTAAGTGATAATCAACTGACAAGTGGAGAACATAGTCCTCATACTCCAGCATGTTGTGTAAAACGTTGGCTCGATTCTTTGTTAGAGCCACTTGTTCCACCTTCTTTGTGCAGTATCAGTCAAGCCGGTCGTGCACGTAGTCCTTTAGAAGTTTACCAGTGCTTAACTAGATTACATCAAGCCACTTTAATGTATCTCGTTCGATTTCTCCAACTATTGTCTTTGGATGATAACGTTCGCTTAAATCGTATGGGTCCATGGAATTTAGCAGTGGCTCTTGCTCCAAATGTTTTCCAATTGGATCCAGGAAGTAGTGAATACGGTGGTTCGCGGTCGTCAAAGCGAGCCGGAGGAAGCAGTGGACTTGACACGTGTCGGTCGGATAATAGTGCAAATGACAGTTCTGGAAGCAGTTCAAGAGGTGGAACTACATCCGCCGATGACTCTTTCAGACCTCATGTAAACTTTCTATACCAATTAATCGTTGGACTCGATACAACTCCTCTCGATGGAGTGATCTAGTTTTTTTTCTACTTACTAAAATGTGTATATCTAGATCTTGAACCGGTTCTATGGAAACTGTGTTAATTTTCCTGCATTATTAAATTATTGTTTTATTTGCATTGATTTCGTTTGTCTTTACATTATTTTGTTTCATGGAAAAGTTTAATCACTTTATCGGTCGGGCAAGTCATTGTACATTATTGTAAATCGTGTAGATATCAAGATATCTGGTCTCATCATCTATTTGCAATTCAAATCAATCTCCTGAAAAAGTAATAAAAACAAGAAGTATAACTCCAACAGGGTTATGCATGGTCTGTAGTTAGATAGCAGCTCTGTTTCATCATTTATACTTTATATTCTGATAAATAATATATTATTAATAATAATAATAAGCAGTGTTATTGTATAATTATTATCAGCTTTTGTTTCATTAATTGTTGATTTATTACCTTTAATCAATCAGACTTGGCATTATTTTCACAATTTTTAGCCACTTGCACTTTGTGATTTGTTTTAATATTCTAAAAACATTATATATTGATTATTGATAAGTATAATAATAATTATTATTATTATTATTGATTTAATTATTATTAACCAATCTCTGCCTTTGATAAAATTGTTTTGGAATAGAAATTTGTAACAAAACTAATATATTGACAGAATTGTTTAATTTAAAGAAATTTATTTTGAATTGTAAGATGATTGATATTTCAGTATAATAGTTCGACTTTTCCAGTATGTTTTAATGAATATTTATGAAATATCTATTATTAATGTTCTAAATAAATGTATTTAATTTTGAAATTGTTTTAATTCAATAATTTCTGGTGATTTTTGAATTTGTAAAGTAGAGAAATTTATGAATTTGCCAACTTTATCTGAATTTTTTAATTTCTCTAAACGATGCGTTGTAACATTTATATTGTTGGGTTTTATTTTTTCAATCATAACGAGGATATAGCGACTATGAAATTCGATAACGAGAAGATTCTGTCAATAAAATTATTTTTATTTCCTTTTAATCAACCTCCAGTTCTTTTGTTTATTTTTATAAAAATGTTTTTCGTTTTTAAAGTATATTTTTGTGGTGATAATTTATTATTCACCAATCCAACAATTATTTCCCTTTTGTCCTTTCACGGCTTTAAAATGTAGGAAAGGAAAAAGAAATTTCATATTTTGAAATTTGTTTTAAACCTATTTCTAAAAACAAATTTGTAAGTACATTTTTGATTATTTTCGGCCTTTTTTATTTCTGTTTAGAAGTTCGTAGTTTAAACGATTGCGTTTTTCTTTTTTATCTGTTTTATTATTTATTCAGATCTATTTCCTTTCTTCAATTATTTGTTTAAAACCTTAACAGTATTTTCTTTATAATTCACCATTAAAATATTTTACATAAATCGACTAAATATGTCAATACAAGTCAGTTTATACTTGTAACCTTTGTTGATTTTCAAGTATAGAATCATTTCTAATTAACTAATAGATACTAGATCCAAACTTTCATTACAAAAAAAAATTGCCCATTGCTTATGATGCTTTTTTCTAATGGAACTGCTCTACCTAATAAAGATAATGCAATGTGTAGTAATGCAGCTATAAATCTGTCATGTTGTTTCAAATTTATTTCTATGCAATTACTTCATTTTTATTAAAAATATCAGTTCTAACTCGTAAATCATCTGGACATTGTCTTTTAAAATTTAAAATTAGTTTATGGTAATTTATACACAATTTGTTACCTGTAAATCAATTATTAAATTTATGCCCAAATATGAAACTAGTTATCATGAATTTTTTTGGCTATACAGATTGTGAATTCATTGATTGAAGCAAAAAGTTTATCTCGGGATGCTGAATGTCAAAATATTGCAGAAATTATTAAATAATTAATAAATTATAATAGGGACAAAAATATTCCTGATTGTAGAACTTATGTGCCAAATTTTCAATTGCCTGCAAAAATTGAAGTTAAATGTAAATTTCACAATGAAAAAGTTGAATTACATTTTAAAGAGATTTTTGGGAAAATTACAGTGAGGAAATCGTTTAAACGGGTTATGAAAAAGCAACTAATATTATTTGCAATAACTTTAAAGTTTTATGGAAATTTAATAAAATAAATTTCATCTAAAATTAAAATGCAAAAATATTGTAAAATGATATTTTACCGAAATATTTGTTGAACTATTTAGTGAAATTATATTTTTGAGACGTAATTTTGCTACAAATTTTAAATCAGCAAGGCCGAAAGAGCTTTTGAAAAAGTTGAAATGGATTTAATTTCTATTTTTCCTAATCTAGATCTTATAATTTTAACAATGCCATATTCAGTTTTTGAATCTGAAAGATCTTTATAAAGAGTTTGAAAGCGTTACATACCATTACGTAGAGGTTTAAATGCCAAGCTTGAAAATATAGAAATTATTTTGACAAGCAGTTTCAGCTGCATGCACAAGCAAAAATATTGGAAATCAGTAATCTATCAGCATCTAAGTATTGAAAGCTAAAAGTAAAAGTGCAAAAATAAAAGAAACATACATTTTAATAAATTTTTTATACCAAAGAATTGTATGGCATCTCTAATTATATAAAACATGATTTGATAAAATTCTTGGTTGTTTGGAAAAATTAAAAAAATGAAATTGAATTATAAATTATCCTTTTGCATCTGCAATACTCTGTAACTTTTCTTTTATTTAATTTCAGTATATGGTCTAGTTTTCAACAATTCTTTAGCGAAATTTTCAAATATTTGTAAGACATTTAATACAGCATCAACTTCAACACAGTGTTCTCTATGCCGTTTTAAAATGGCTTCACGTCCTTTTACATCGTTAGCCAATTTACCGGAAAGCATTTCTTGTGTTAAAATCTTTCTAATTAACGAAAATCCAATTGAATAAATGCCCTTTGTTATTTTCCGCTTTTGCAGTTTGCTTATTTTACATTTCATTTATTTCTTCTTGATGGTGAAAAATACCTTCTGCTTCATTTGAATATATTTTAACTAGTTCGGCTGACTCAATCCAATAATTTTACTTTTTCTCCTAAAGAGTTTCGGCTGGTTAACAATTATTTATGATTCTGCATGTCCTTTTTTAACAAATAAAAATTACCCGACACAGTAAGCTTTATTGCCAAGAGAGAAATGACAAATAACTAACTTTCGAATAACAACAGGTCACTTACAGTTTGAGTAGTCACGAAATTCTAATTGCAAGTGCCTCAAAATAGTAGAAATTTGATTTTGTCCAAATTTTCAAAACATCAACCCTCATATTAACACTTTGCAAAACTAAATCAATATTTTCTAACTTTCTCTTTGGAGTAAAATGTTTTCAACTGTTTGTGCTTTCTTCTATTTGTATAGGATTCTTTCAATTCAATTATCAAGTCAGTGAAATTTCTCGTAAATTAAATTAATTTTTAATTAAACTTAACAAGCATAACACCAGCCTGTCAAACTAGGAAATCCTGTTTCATTAATTACATTATTGATGTCATCAATTAATTAATTTGTATTTTTAAAAAGCATCGCCTAGTAACCCCGTAGATGTAAATATTACTTTCGCATTTATCTTTGCATTTGCTATCTACTCATACCTTTTTACCCGAGATATACATTTATTTTTCACATTTTTTATTAATTTTTGCATTTGTAATATATTTTTATTAAAGAATTTCTATTTTTGAAACATTTTTGAACATTCCTTTCTTTTTCGAGCTTTTCTTGATAAAACAATTTTTATTATTTTGTTCTCCGCTATCTATTCTATCCCGGTTTGTTTCACTTTTGATTTATTGATTTCCAGTCAGTTCACATTTCTGTGCTTTTCACACTTAATTATGCCCTTTCCATAATTCTATCTTCTGTGACATTTTAATTACTATCAGCTCTATTTCTGAGCACCTCTTCAAACCTTTATTTCATTTTGTTTTCATTTCACTTTTGCAATATAAATTTTAAGTGTACTAGCACCATCATATCAAACTTTAATATTTGATTAACTGTGAATTATTTCAATTTGATCATAATTATGCGAAATTATTCTTCCATCTGTTTCACTCTGAAGTTTTATTTTCCCTTTTCCTTACAAACCTCTTCTCTATTCCGCATTAACAATATCCAAATTGATTACCTATTATTTTTTCCTGTTTTGGTTGTAAGTCTTTTCTGTGTATTTCTTTGCTTTTTGATCTTTCTTGACTTAATTTTCTATTTGCTTGATATTTTCCATCAAATTTTCAACAAATTATAGGAATATAAAAATAATAGAAGCATTAAAAATATATTCATCCACTGATACAATATAGTTTTGGAGATTTGAATGTCGAACTGTTGAAATCTGAAATAAGAGCTTCGTTTCGTATTTGTTCCATTTCCACGACTGAGATTGGAAAAAGAATACGAGCTGTCATAACTAAATGTAAAATCTGTTCACAGAAAATTAAAATCATTAAAATATATTTCTCAAAAGTGAGTAGTTAATTGAACACATATTGGGGGTCCATTATGAAAATCTTGCAATGGTGCCCAGAATTTGAAGTTTCGCCACTGTTTCGAACACCGATAGCACAGAAATATATGTAGAAGAAAAAGATTCATGTTGATACATCCGATATTGAGGTGAAGTGGTACGATGTTCCACAAATTATTACGATTCGAGAAAGTATGTAGTTAGTGGCCCTGTAGAGCAGATGATCTGGTGAACTCCCCTTTCTACCACCTCCTAACAAAAAATATTTAGTACTCCAGTGGGTGGTCTGTTCCATAGGGGTAATAGCTGCTCCAGATGGGTCATTTTTAATTACATCACAATTTTCTGACTATAGTGAGAGGGTCTCTATACAGTCCTCGCCACATGGTATTTTTTCAAATTCCCACTATAGTCAGTGGGTCTCAAGAATTTTGTACACAAAATCCCAGCCTCGTTAAAAAAGCCAAGATATTTTTAAGGATCCATGATTTTTTCAATACAAAATCCGACTGTCACTAAAAAGTCATGGTATTTTTTGGTGCCAGGATATTTTGTACATAGAATTTATGGTCTGATAATTTGATTGATTTAGTATTAAATTATTATTATTATTTTATTATATTTTTTATTATATTATATTATACCGTTTCCTTTTTTAAATAAAAAATATTTTGGCATACAAAGTTCTAATTGTTACTTCAATAAAACAACACATACTTTCAATTTGTTATTTCTTTCACAAAATAATTAGTTATAGTAATTGCTCAAAACTGATAATTTATTTATTATATGAGTTTGCATACTATCGGTAATCCTGAATTATTAAGTATGGAACATCAACTGAGGTAAGAGACAATGATGAGTAGAAATAGAAAACTAACGGTGTTGTAAAAAAAAATTATGACATTGATGAATAAGAAATCAACTCTATTATTAAAGCTTTAAAAAATTGCCAAAATAACAAAATTTTATTTAAATAATACACTTAATTATATTTTTTGCATATTTCTTCAGAATCGAGACTATAATTTTATCTATTTTCTCGAGAATTTTTCGATAAAGAATTCTCCAGAATAAACTCTAAATGACGCGATTGCGTTACATAGAAATAAAAGTAGAAATAAAAGTTTTCGATTTTAGTTTTCCATTAAAGGTCACAACCACTACACAATTAAAACAAAAATCATCATCATTTTCTAAGCATATAATTAATTTGAAAATAATTAAAGAATAACATTTCGAGAATATCTATAAAATAATGATAAACTCATTGAATATCGCAAAGATTTGTTTAATAGTTATTCATAATCAACTCAAATTATTATTATTATTATTATTATTATTATTATTATTATTATTATTATTATTATTATTATTATTATTATTATTATTATTATTATTATTATTATTATTATTATTATTATTATTAATTATTTTTCAGATTATTTTCTTTAATGTTAAGTATAGTTTACATAAAGAAATAAATTTTACAAAAAAGTCATAATTAATATTTTGACTTTTCGATTCACTTTTATCAATTGTAAATTGAAAATAACTTAATATCGTTTTATTTGACAATTTATACAATTAATTAGATTTCGTCTGGACCATATTTCAACAGAAATAAGATAAAATTTTTAATTTTATAAGAATTAAATTATATTTTTATTAAGTAAGATGGTCAAGAGAATAAGTGTGTCTAGGTAACCATTCGTGGCACATCATTACATTCATAATAATATAACCCTTTTGTCCAATTTTCTTTAGATTTTCCGGTGTTAATGTTCCTATTTGTTATGTGAAAAAAATCACCATTACGCTTGTGAAATTCTTCACTAAGCTTGATAGGGGACTCAATATATTACAATCTGTTTCACCAATTCATATTCTCTAGAACAGCAATGCGAACCTTTGTGATAAGGTGGTCAAAATTGAATTTTTTTTGAAATATCAACTTAAAAATTTTGAAAAATATATGAAAATATGATTTTATTTAGATTAAAAATATAGTAGAGCATTTTATAAAAGATATTATTTTATAATAAAGACAAAGAAAATTCAATATAAAAAAATTATGGATGATGAAGTTGGAGTTTTATGGCATGATTTCAAAACAGAAGCAGGCACAAAGAATGAGACAAAATCATGGTTTTTGGATACTTTTCCCATAGAGAAATCAATTATAAATATGATTGTTGAACTGACCGAAATTAATCAAAAAGATTATGAAAGTTTCGTACATTCGAAATCAGGGTTAGAAATCTTTTGTAATATACTTTTTGTAATGTATTTTTAATTCTGGAATCAGTCGTTAAGAAATTGTAAAAGATATTATTTCTAAACGAAGTAGAAGGACTGGACTGCGCTTAAAGAAAAAATAATTTCTAAATCATCTATGAAATTAAAAGATATTCGAAAATTAGTAAAATTATATGAAAGTTAAGAATATTCACAACAATATTCTTCAGAAATATTTATTGACACTCTTCAAAGGAAACGTTATTCAGATGTTTTGAAACATAGCAGTTTAAATCATAGACATCAACGTCGGAATTTAGATGGTCAGGGAGTAAAATACCATAATGTTGGGCCAGAACTGGCATTAGGTAATATCAAAGTCTAATTGTGAGTATTTTGAGAAATTAAGTCGGTAGCACAACACAAAAAAATTCAGCATTAAGTCGAGTTAAACTCCAAACACCAAAAGAACACCAAGTAAACAATTAAATATTCAGAAAACGGAAACAAAAAAATGATAAACATAAAAATAATATTATAAAAGGAATTAATAAAAACATTAAAAAAATAACAAGGATAAAATAAATTCAAAGAGGCCATAATAAGAAATTAAGCGGAGCCAGGCATACATTCAATTGTTTCACTGATATTTTCGTCAATTGTAAAAAATGTTTAGCAGTGTTTAACAGTGGTGGCCAACCCAAATCAATCGATGGGCCAAATTTTCGGAAAAATACTATCACGGGCCACAATAAATTCATTTAAATAAATATAACTCGTTTTTACGATGCAAGTAAACTTAGAATCAATTTTTTAAATTAAAAATATCCTTAAGTCGAATATGAATTCTAAAAAAGACAATTATTGATTTGATGTTTAAAATTGCATCAAAACGCTTTGCGGGACACCGGTTGGCCATGGCTGATCTAGAATGAATGATCAATGTATTTTCAAAGTTATATTGCATAATTGGATAATTGGATAATAAACCCAATCAGTATTCTGACAAGTAGAGGCAAATATTTTGAAAGTGCCTATATGAAGAAAACGATGGCAGAATTAAACCTTTAGCAAGATTTTGCCTCATCATATCAACATTAATCAAATGGACTGGCTGAACGTGTAATTCGAACCGTAAGATGTATTATTGGTTTGAATTGTTACCACGAATTGAATTCAAAACCAACACTACTCGGCAGAATTCCATGGGTGTTATGGCATTAAAAAAATGGGTGTTATGGCATTATAAATAGGAAGAGTGAATATCAGTTCAAGAAGAACCACAAAAAGGGCTGTAAAATGATTATCATTATGAAGAAACATTTGAAATAATCTGATTCGTCTTTCCCTATCAGGTTAAACTCGAGTGTTCTAATAGGATAGAGTAGTGACGAATTGAGTAACCCGAGAAGTAAACAAAATCTAGGAGAAAGGGAAGTTCTGATGCATTATTAAATATTTCAATAATTAATAATTACATTTGTTGTTTTAATAATAAATTTTAATTAGTTTTATTTTGAACAACTTGTTATAAAATAATTTTAATCCTTTAAAAATGTATATGAAATTTTTCAAAAGACATTAAATAATGACATTTAATTTATATGATTATTACTATTAACATAAATGAAATACCTAAGAAATTAGTTTATGTTGATTTTTATTTTTAAATAATATTTGTCAGTAATTATTTTAAATCTAGTTCGAGGTTATTGAAGATTTTTCAATAGGGAATCAAAAAGAGAAATACTGTTTTTATTGTTTGAATGCATATCCTCACTGTGAGAATAATACAAGTATGTAAAAAAAATTAATTAATTTTAAATTCCCGTCTCGTGTATAAAGTTACCTGTATTTTTATAATTTTCTTAAATTACTATTTGTGCATTCATATATTTTGCTTTACGTGTAACATTTTATTTTATTGCAAAAATTTCCCATCGAAAAATGTTTACTTTCATACATGCAACTTCAAAACTTTAGTTTAAGAGCAAATGTCGTATGTTTTCTCAATATATCACACTTTTATAAAATAAAGTTATAAAGTGGAAAATCTAATTACATAAAAGTAGACTATGATCACTTAGATACTCATTTCAATGCCATATTCGTTGAAACTTCATTAGGAAACATTTTACATAAACTTGTTTCAAAATTATGTGACTATCGCATCGATATACATGCATGGGCGTCCGCAATGGGTGCAAGAGGGGCCACTTGCCCCCACCTGAATTTCCCAAACCATTCTAATTTTCTATTAATTTAACACATTTTAATAGAAGCGCTCAAACAATGTTGGAAAAACCCAAGACAAAAAAAATTAATAAAAAAATTTAATTGAAAGAGGCTACCTGTTTTTTTAATTTTATCAATGATATCTGAAAATCAATGATTTCAAATCATTCTATTTGTATAAAAACTTTCGATATTAATTGACGTTCTGGTTATAAAATAAGTGTTCTCTTTTGTAAATAAACGAAAAAAATGTCCTATTTTGTATAATGCCCCAAATATTTATTATACACATGCATTTTTTTTCAACTCTCTTCCTCCCTAGAAAAAATGTCTACTTGGTAAAAAAAATATTTTTCCCCCCCTTGGAAAAATTTAGAGGTTTTTAACCCATGTATACAGATAAGATTTTATGATTGTGGTATGTGGAATATTTTATTTCAATAGCTTCAACATGGACTGTATAAATGATACTTATTGTAAAATGTATATATATATATATATATTAGGGTTGTTAAACGAAAATCGGAAATCCGATTTTCGATTTTGAAAACGATTATCGGTTTCTTTATTTCACAAAACGATAATCGGTTTTGTTTGTCTTTTACATATTATACAGATAAATTGAATGCCGGGAATTTAATTTTGTTCATTGTTTACTACTGTATCCATTCAATTTTACCGACAGAAAGGGGCAGTTTTTTTCAACTCGTCAAAACTCCTTACAACGTGTTTGTACATGAGTCAATCTTTTCAATTATCCCATTCCTGTAACAACGGCAAGAGGTTGCTCTAGTATTCCAACATATCTCACCGACTGACCAGTTATTTGTCAGTTGATGTCCGTAATCGGCAACCGCTGATTTGTTTTATACAGCCCCTGACAGGTACTGTGCCCATTAAATCTTTTAATCGGGACCAGCTGAGGCCAAGGTTGTGGTTGTGTGTTTTAGTATTTGCATTTTGCCGGTTTTGTTTGGCAACCTGATATTTGTTGCCGAAATCGGCCACCAAAGATTTGATTACTGCAGTCCATAACAGAAGCTTAGCTATTAACCCCCTTGACAGGGACTAGATGTGGCCGAGGTCGGCGATTTTGTGTTTAGTCCGTGAAGGTCTATTTTGCAATCTGATATCTTGCATCTGCGAACCGGTTAAAAGTTTATTCTGGTTTTAAGTTAAAACCAGAATAAACTGAATTGCATACCGCATCATCTTCATGAAAGCCAGATGTAAAGAGATCGAAAGACATGTGCCATTCCTCGAATCATAATGTTTAGTTGTTTACCCATTGAAATATGGAAGAGAGTTGGACACTAGGATAAACTTCAAGTTTGGGTGACGACCATTCTCAAATTTATTCAGTTTGTTGATCTTTTGACAATGTCTAAGAGGCTGCTCAGGTCGAAGTAAATTGATTTTCGGGATTTTAATTTATGACAAGATTTTGGAAAGTCCAATCCATGGTTCAAATCTACTATAAACATATAAACTGTTATATAATTTCCATTCATTCAGTTAGTTGCTCTTGTAGTAGCTGTTATTAATCCATATAATTGAAAATTGCGGTTTAGTTTGAATATTACGTAATATTCAATAAACATTTTTTATATTATCTAAATCAATACAAAATCAGTTTAAATTTATGGCTTTCCGTATAAATAAGTCTGACGTCTGGGACAATTTTGATAAAATTTCGGCGACGATGGCACAATGTAAGCTCTGTGCACAGCAAATAAGTAGGAGTGGAGGTACTACGACTGGTTTGCATGCACATTTGCGTAGCAAACATGGTGGATTAACAACATCTTCAAATACTCAAACACGATTGACTGCATTGATTACAACACAAAGAAATTGTCCGAGTAGTAAACAGGAAAAAATTACGGCTGCTGTTGCGAGATTGATTTCCGAAAATATGTTGGCAATTTCGCTCGTGGAATCGAAATCCTTCCGTGAATTGATGGCGATAGTGGAGCCAGGATATCGTCCTCCGTGTCGTCAGACGATGACAGCACGACTAACAGCAATGAAAAATAATTTAGTGGTCAAAATGTCGAAATATATCCATGAAAATGTCAAGGACATTGCGATCACTACCGACATCTGGACTAGTGTCACCAATGAAGCTTATCTCAGTTTTACTGCAAGCTACATTGATACAGACTGGAATATGATGACGCCTGTTCTTGGAACAATTCTGATGACTCAACGCCACACACAAGCCGTCATTGCTGACCATCTATGTAGTATAGCTGATGAATGGTCAATAAAAGAAAAAATTGTTGCATGTGTCCATGATGGTGCATCCAACATCAATCATGCAGGCAATCTCAATGGATGGTTTGACGTTCACTGTGCGGCGCATAAATTGCAACTTTGCATCAATAATGCAATGGGCTCCCATGTTGTCACGGATCATCAAATTTCCAAATGTATATCAGCTGCAGCACGACTAGTCGGACATTTCTCACATAGCCCAATGGCAACGGGGGAGCTCCTGAAAAGACAGTTGTCCATGGACAAGGATAAAACGCCACTAAAACTTATTCAGCACTGTAAGACTCGTTGGAACAGCGTCTATGACATGTTTGAACGACTAGTAGAACTCAGATGGCCAGTAGTTGCAGTATTGAGCGACAAAAACGTGGTGAAATTGAACGATGCCAAAACGTTGGGCATGAAGGACGATTATTGGCAACTGATGACTGAATTGCTCCCTGTTTTAAAAGCGTTGCAGATCGTGACGTCCGTCATGTCAGCCGAAAGCCAGCCATCAGCCTCTTGTGTTTTTCCCATGTTATGGGGACTCGTGAAAAATCATTTAACCATTAAAGAAGAAGATTCTGACATTATGGGTGAATTTAAGAGAGATCTTGCTAAGAATATTTCACGTCGTTTTGGATTAGAAAATAATGAAACAGCAAAAAACGAATGCGTTGTTGCATCAATTCTCGATCCGATGTATAAGCATCTTCCTGGATTTCCGGACGATTTCAAAAAGCTGGCGTATGAAAATGTCCGTCATCTTATCAGACAGCTGCCAGATTGCCCCGAACAGCCGAAGACGAGTCGGGATGAAGATAACATGATCCCACCAACTAAAAGATCACGACCAAATCATGATGCAGTTATGTTTCTCCTTGGTGATAGTGCAGCACAACAGGCGCCAGAGGAATCCGACTTTGAATATTACGTCAAATCATCATGGTCGACAAACTCAAGTGAAACAGCCCTGGAGTGGTGGAAACATAATATGAAACTTTTCCCCAAAACAGCTATTCTTGCCCGGAAGTTCTTATGCATTCCTGCAACCTCAGTGCAATCGGAACGATTATTTTCGGCCACTGGACGTCTGATAACCAAGCTTCGTAACCGGCTCCTTCCAGATCATGCAGAATCTTTGGTCTTTTTGAATATGAACCAGGACTTGTCTGATATTTAAAAATAAAATCGAATTTAGTACTTACTTTTAAATGTTTACACTTTGGAATCTTTGTTTTTGATATCTATGGTTTCGATATGTTTATGTTTAATTTTAAAATAAGGCCGCCGCAGCACCGGAAAGTTTTATTTTGATTTATACTTTAGTATATACAGGGAAAATTACCGAAGAAATTGAAAACAAATTTACTTATATGCTTTAACTTTCTACATAAACAGTCAGTTCATATTCTCCTTGTGTGTGGTATAAACTTTGAATAAAACTAATTATACTATACACGTGCGTGAATAGTAATAATGTAAGTAGCTTTGGTTATGCAAAGTGCAAACGATAATCGGTTTAAAATCGGATTTATACAAACGATAATCGGATTGCTCGAAAAACCGATATTAACAACCCTAATATATATATATATATATATATATATATATATATATATATATATATATATATATATATATATATATATATATATATATATATATATAATAAAGATTGGCAATCAAACGACAACCAAGATTTAAACACCGAAGAGTATTTGGAAAATTTCAATAAAAGAAAAAGAATTAAGATGCATATAGAAAAAGATGAATGAAAAATATCCTATAATAATGAGTCCCGAACTAATTGAAAATTCACTGTCGGTGATAGGGTATGGATTAAAGAGAATGTAACAACGAATGATAATGATAGATATCATGGTCCTGGAGAAATAATTGAGAAAATACATGATCGGAGCTATGTGATAAAAATGCCAACAGGAAAAACAAAAACAAGAAATGTAGAATGGTTAAAAGAATTTAAAAACTAAATAGCTATTTTAATAAGATGAGTTGTAAGATGTATTAAAAAATATTAATATATATTATTATGTTTGTGGTATGTTGAAATTTATATTATTTATATTATTTATATTGTTGGGGTTGTTAAATTTAAAATTATTATAATTTCCATATAATTAAAAAGGGAATATTGGAAAATTCAAAATCAAGAGATCAACAAAATTAAAATTTGAAAGGCGGGTCAAATGCAAATGAGATGATGGGAAAGTTCATATCGAAAATGGATTTATCAGAATATGTTCGGAAAGGGAAAGTAAACAGAAAGAGAAGTAAGCAAAGTCGATGTTGGAAAACCATTATGATGACAGCGTGAGTAATGGGAAAACGGGAAAGAGATTATCACAAGGGAAACGCATGGTGGGACTATTAATTATTTCCTTCAACGAGAAAATAAAAAAAATCCCCGAGGTAAAGATTTTCAAATAGATATGACTTAGTCAAAACTCTATTAATTTTTTTTTATATATGAATAAATTATTTTTATTATATAAATGAACTAAAATTTAGGAATAATCAGCATTTTGCCCAAGGAAGGGACGAACAATTTGACAGTAGGATTAAAGGGGAAATTAAAGTCAGAAGATAGAATTAAAGGAAAGGAAAATAAAAGAATCAAGTTAAGTCAAAAGAGTAAAATAAAGAGGTAGAACGTATAGAATCACAGAGAGATTTATCGAATAAAAACTAGAGTATTGTTTGTCTAATCGTTTTTATTGTTATTTAAACTTATTTTTCACACTTGCTTAATTTTAATTTAAAAGTTTTAACAGTTATCATGCTCTACGTCTTATTTTCTATTAATTTCCTTTGAAAATCGTGTATTATTTATTAATTACATTTATTTACCATTTTCAGGCATACACTAAGAGAGTTCACACTGCCTAGTGTTGATTTTAAAATTTTTATTAAATATGTTGATATTTGTTTGATTATATTTTTGGAAGCATATTTATTCTATACTCATAAATCCTAATGATAAGTTAGTCCATTTCAAATAATTTAAGACTTTAACCATATTAAAATAAATGACTTTTTCATAACATAATTAGTCAAACTAATTTAAAGAGATTAAATATATATTCGACGATGTATTGTATCCATTAACTGTCAAAGTGACAGTTGAATAAGAAATTATATTTTTGATATTTTAATACATTTTCATCAGTGGTTAATATGGTACTTTCCGGTTATCTCGACCTCATCCAAAACTTCCAGTCCCCATGTGACCTGTATCCCTAGGATGTCAAAATACTTTGTCGAATAAACTCAGACTATATGTAAATGTCTATATGACTATAATTACTTGACCTGTTTAGAAAGATTTTTATAATTGAAACTGTTCATTTTTTGATGAGGTCGAGATAACAGGAAAGTACAGGTAATATTTTATATTAAAATATCAGTATTGTATTGTAAATAATTTATTTTATGTTACGAAAAATAGAATACAATGTATTTTAACAATCATTTGGTTTAACTTGAAATACAAACCAAATTATATATAATGATTACATCAAAATACAGTGGAAATGATAATATGTACACAGTAGGATTTACTGGGATTGCAGTTTTCATGAATTAGACAATTTTTTTGCCAATTAGACAATATATATAATAATCCAAAATTCATGTTCAAACAATCTTTTAAAATTTAAAAAAAATTATTTTATCAAAAATATATTAAAGAAACATTTTGATCACTTTTTTGATCACTGAAGTGCATTGTTAACACACAAATAAGTTGGTGTGTTATCTATATTATAAAATTTATTGATTTCTTTTAATAGTTTTAAATCTTGTCCAGTAGAAACGGTTGTATTTAAAAAGTTTTGCATTTTCACCATAGGCAACCCTGGATTTACAAATAGGCACACTAGGCATATGCCTAGGGCGGTAAATTTAAGGGCGGCAAAAAATTAGCATGTAACCGATAAATAAAATTCAAATTTTTAAAAAAATAATTTTTCGTTTCTCTAGGATTGAATATTTTAAAAATGAATGTATAGAAAATGTTTATATAATGTCAATTCTTCATTTTAAAAGCTTTTACAGAAAAGTGATATATCTGAATATGAAAGAAGCATCGCAAATCAGTACAATTTTTTATTTATAAAAAAATATAATAAAGTTTTTCGAAATTTGGAAATTATCTTCAGAATTTATCTGTCACTAGCAGTAACAAATTGTTCTGCTGAAAGATCCTTTTCTTGTTTAAAAAGAATAAAAAGCTATCTTCGTTCACAAATGAAAGAAACAAAATTAAATGACATTTCGATTATGCACATCGAACGCGAAGTTTTAGAGAAAATTGAGTTTGAAGAGATAATTAATACATTTGTAAATCAAAAAATTAGAAAGAAAATATAAATAAATTAAAATTATTAAATAATACAATGTTCTTTTTATTTAAATTAAAATTACACTAAAATGATTATAAAGTGCCTAGGGGCGGCACATTCTTAAATCCTCCGCTGACCATAGGTCGAAAATTTGTTTTTATTTTTAAATGAGCTATTGATCAATATTTTTATAAAAACCAAACTTTTCACATACAGCGTTTTCTGAGTATTTAACACTAAAAATTTGAATAATTATTATTTAGAAAATAAAGTTACTTATTTATATATTGCGTAACTTGGAAGAAATTATTATTTTAATAACCAATTATATTATTAAATACCATAAAGAGTCCTTATTGGATACAAACTGTAAAATTTTTAATAGTAATAAAATAAAATTTCTCTAAAATGTGTAATGAAAATCTAAATATCATTGATAAAATGTTCCTCATGGTTTATCCCCCAATTTTTATTATCCTCGGATGTTTCAATAATTCAATTATTTTTATTTTAATGACATTTAATTTACATAAAAACAGAAAAGATCAAGATCACGTAACAATATATTATTGGGCCCTCTCAGTAGGCGACGGGATGTCTTGCATCTTTCATATGTTGCCAAAATGGATCAATTTCACCTTCAATGTCGATTTATATTCAAAATCGGAACTTTTGTGTCGAATATTACCGAAATTTATTCCTTTTACAGCCAGTGATTTCAGTATTTGGCTCGTTGTCTTGATGACCACCGACCGATTTGCAAGAATTTATTTCCCACTTCAATTTAAAATTATTTTTCAAATTAAGCGCGTTTACTGGTCAATAATCCTATTGGTTATTGTGGCATTTTTAAAAAATTTTGTGTTCATTTTTGAAAATACAATTACAGATAAGTGCACGTTTAATAATGAAACGGCAATTGCGGGCTACTTCGTGTCGGGAATAAGTTTCATTATCTCTTTGGTTGTCGTGTCGATTTTGCCAGTCAGTGCTGTTATAATCCTCAACATTTTGATTTTAATAAAATGGAAGAAAATATTTCCCATGCAGTTCAATTCAAACAGATGTGGAGTGAATCAAGTATCAAAAACTTCAACCAGAGTTTTCTTGTCAATATCTATTTCCTTTTCTATCTTTTTAACACCGTATTTTCTCGTGTTGCCGTTTTCAATTTTTCCATTTACTGATGGCTGTCAGAAATCGATATATTTCTTTATTCTACATCTCACACAAAGTATATTTTTTTTAAACCACTTCACTAATTTTTATTTCTACATTCTGTTGTCGACGTCATACAGAAAAATACTAAGAAATTTCTTTTTGAGAATATGTTTCTTACAGTTCAAAAATCAAGTCACATCCCAATCAATTGTGCAATCTATTTTTGATTAATTGCAAACTCAGTCATAAATATTATTTGATTTAAATTTGATTTTATTAATTAGTTATTTCAGCATGTAGTTGATTTTAGGTATTTATTTATAATAAAATTTTATATAGACTGATTAGATTTCATATATATTTTTTTATCTAAATTATCAATTTATATTATTATTATTATTATTATTATTATTATTATTATTATTATTATTATTATTATTATTATTATTATTATTATTATTATTATTATTATTATTATTATTATTATTATTATTATTATTATTATTATTATTATTATATTATTATTATTATTATTATTATTATTATTATTATTATTATTATTATTATTATTATAATTATTATTATTATTATTATTAATATAAACATTACAAGCTTTGTGATACCCAGTGCAAATCCCAATGGTAGACAAGTTTCGAGCTTTTGGCTTTCATCAGTACTATGCAGGAAACGCGAAGATTTCTCTTCGTGCCAGGTAAGTATCCAGAGGCGAATATGATTTTTCATACGCCATGTTTACAAGTTTGCAGATATTTTATTCTATGATTTAGCGAATTTGCAAGTGATGCGATTTCCAGTGTCGCAGGTAAAGTATGCAATAGAGTTGAATCTTCGCGTCTCCTGCATAGTACTGATGAGAGCCAAAAGCTCGAAACTAGTCTACTATTGGGATTTGCACTGGGTATCACAAAGCTTGTAATGTTTATCTTATTTTATTGTTAGACATCCGTAAAAAAATATTTTAATTATTATTATTATTATTATTATTATTATTATTATTATTATTATTATTATTATTATTATTATTATTATTATTATTATTATTATTATTATTATTATTATTATTATTATTATTATTATTATTATTATTATTATTATCATCATCATCCTTAATTCAATATTAATACATACTACATCATGGTTTTATTTGACAAGTTATTATATTACTAAATAAATAAAAAACAGTACGGTTCTATTTCACAAATAACTAATTACCCTATAGCAGTGTTTCTCAGACTTTTCTCGCTCGCGGCACACTAAGAAATTTAAAAAAGCTCGCGGCACATCTGCCCAAAAATCAAATATTTTTACAAATTTTTTTGACTTTCCAATGATATATAAAAAAAGTACTTTTTAGTCTATACTAATTAAATATAAAATTTTATTATAAACGAGAGATTTTCATAAGGTAATAAAGACAATTCTTTGTAATTTTGATTCACAGAAGCGACTTTTTCACAATTAAAAGCTTGATATAATTTTTGTAATTTTTTTTTATTACCAACTTCTTTGGGAAAAAAAGTCTCGCGGCACACCGTTTGAGAAACACTGTCCTATAGGGTAAATTCCTGGCATGGGAAATATTTAATTACACTAATAGATTATCATTACTTCTTCGTTCATTTGTAAATTTGAGTAATAAAATTAATTTCAAGTAAAAATATTTATTTCCATAAAAAAACTTTTTAACCCTTTAACAACTAAAACCATTTACAGGCGGTCATCATAAAAACCTCATTCAATTCAAATCAAAACATTTTTGCGTTCCAACCAGTCAAACCGTTTTTCAGTCTGTAAAACCCCTCACCACAACTTGTTTAAACAAGATCAAACACATGGTTTGCTTGTAACGGTCAGTTTGGTTGAGAACTTCGGATCCTATTTCTATTTCAGTGGTTTAAGGGTTAAACAAATTTTCTGAGACATCATTTTAAAGCTGTAATTTATGCGAATGCTAAATTTGCATACCATTTTAACATTAAAATTAAAAATATTTAATTTTTTAATTTGAAATATTTTACAAATATTAATTCATTCCTATTTCGAAATACAATTTGAAATATATTTTAGATTTTTATTATTTAATTTTTTACAATCGAACGTAATTCTTTCACAGAAATTATGCCAATATATTTTATCAAATCTAGAAACAAGGAAAAGAAGTTCATAGTATATCTTCTGATCATACATTTTTGCATTTGTTTTAAATTCAACTTCATATTTTGGAAATTTTAGAAATATTTAATTTCTTCAAGGGTTTCTTTTTAAGGTTATTGTGCAATGTTAGAAAAAATTTATGTACTTATCAAGTTATTATTATTATTAGAGTTGGGCAGGAGATGTAATTTCACAGCAATATTCGTTAAAATGATTACATTGAATAAAACAAAAAAGACAAAAGTAAACCAAAGAACAAACAGTAATTAATTTCGAGCAAATGTGGCTGCCAAAATACCAATTTCTAAAATATCAAAATATGAAATCTTTTTGGAAATTCCAAATCACTATCCGGCGATTTGTTTTGCTCCATTGACCGGCAATATTAGTTAGTTTATATGATGATTTTGATTCTATGTCAATACATCATTTTCCAATCTACTAAATATTTGAGGTAAAAACGTGTCTTAAAAGATTTCCAGCGCTCGTCTAAGCCGGTAGTAGTAGGATGTGTCCCCCAGGACATCCCCTACTCCCTACCCTCCCGAACTGAAACACCTCAATGGGGCATTTTCATATTATAAAAATATTGATTGGTTACAGGTAATCAAACATTTTACCTCGTCGTGCTGTCTCCAGCGTAACCCAGAATACAATAGAAGTTCGATCTCTTGATACTTGTTGAGTGACCAGCGTTGGTAATGTATCAAGGGTTTGAGTACTGGCAAAAATTGAGCATGCTCGGCATACTATAATTATCCAGTACTCACTTGGGTCCACGGACTGCCGATAGAAGGCATGTGTCCAATTTTTCCTGGTCCCTCTATTTTAGATTGTGTTTCCAGATCTCATTTCCTATTTTCATCTCAATACCCAAATAAACATGACTAATTTAACACTACAATTTTTTCAAATTCCACCATAAATGATATTGTCACAACAAACGTTTGAATGTTAAGCGTTTATAGAGGTTTGGAAATTGGCATGTTTGCTTGTTTTGCTTGCTTTAGTCTGGCTCGAGCTGCCTTACAGGGTCGGATTTTCTTTCTTGGCTGAGTCGGTGGCTCGGAGGCGCTGAGTGCGCTTATGATTTCCGCCATTGGTCGTATCTGGGCCGTCACGCCTTGGTCTACCGCTTGTTGGTGCACCTGAGTTTCTAGACTCCTAATTTTCCTAATTTTTGACCATCAGCTACTCTATACCTGTCCTGTTTTCCCAATTCAATTTCGGTAACTTTACAATTTTTGATTTTTCTAGGATTTCCGAATTCTTGCCTTTCGTAACTGCTTCCATCATACTTTCCTTTACTATCAATTCTGGGCATGATCACGCTTTTATTTGTCTTTTTCCTTCACCTACTTTCTATTTAAATTTTCGACCTAAATTTATTGAAATTTATTTTTAATTTTTGTTTTAATATAAAACTGCTTGCAGATTGAAACGAGGATTATTTGAATCCATGCACAATTGCAAATGTACCTGTCGCTTTGTCATCAGAAAACTATCTCTACATATGTCCAATGAATACCAAAACAAAAGTGAAAGATTTCTTGTTTGAATCCACATGAATGTGATAAATATATCTATGTTGCCAACCTAAGGTTCGAGACTTGAAAGTAATCATGAATGAATGCCATATCTAAATTAAAAACTGGATGAATTTAGCCAATAAAAGAATGTGAATATTTTAACTATAAAACAAGTTGAAAATAAACGCATAAATGACATCTCTGATTAAAACAATAAATAATAAAAAAATTATAAAATTTATTTATTTCTATTTTTTAAATATTAGCCTTTTCTAATATCACTTTCCGGCATTAGAATATCTCAAAATTATTATTTAAAATAATTTCAAATTTTGAAAAATTATGAAATTCCTTACCTTTAGTAAAATAATATATGACGATTATTAGAATATTTTTATTGAAATAATTATTTTACTTTTACTTTACTCTTATTTTAATGCATCCATCCGTCTAAACTTACAATTTATCTATGCAATAATTTTACTCGGTATTAGATGAAAAAGAAACAAAACATGTAATATTTTATTTTACTTAGCTTCTTATTATTTGAAATTTAATATTTAAAGCAGTAACGTGGAATAAAAATGAAAATTAATTTGAATTATATTGCTTATATTATTATAAGAATTTTTTCCTTCATTTTCTTGTTTTGAGGAAATTTTCTGAAGAAAATGAATTTATAAGACATGCAAATTAATTTACAAAAATGTCTTTATATTTTATTTAAATGGAAGAAAAGAAATTTAATTTTTACTGATCTAATGAAAATTAATTAATCAACCAAAAATAAAAATTTATTTTCGATCAATGATGAAATATAAATTCAAAAATTCTACTGAAAAAAATGAAGCTTTTAGCTTCCTATTATTTGAAATTTAATATTTAAAAAAGTAACGTGGAATAAAAATGAAAATTAATTTGAATTATATTGCTTTTATTATTATAAGTATTTTTTCCTTCATTTTCTTGTTTTGAGGAAATTTTCCGAAGAAAATGAATTTTTAAGACATGCAAATTAATTTACATTCTTGAAATATTAGTCCAAGAAGTTAAACGATATGACAGTTAAAGTAGTGGGTCCTTCCCGAGATTTCTCAGAAGCGAAATCCCTTGAAATTTCTGGATTTTTATAATCCTGATTCCCGGAATTTTACCATTATAAAACCCGGGAATTTAAAAAATAAAATTGTGGAAGAGCAAGGAGATTCTAATATAGATTTAAACAATGTCCGTAAAATTCTGAAGTTGTTTAAGAAATCAGCCGTAAAAAACTGTGTGTTTCAAATATATATTAAAAACGAGCATGGAAAAGAACTCAATCTCATGTTGGATTGTGATTATTTGTGATTATCAATAAAGATTTCTGTTGTCAAGTGTTATTTGTGGATCGGTCAAAGACACGCTTGGAGTCAGAGTAACATTTAACTTTATCGCCAACTCTATATTATGAAAAATCGGGTGAATTTTTGTTTTTATTATCTTATATAGAAAATTAAATGCATTAATTTAAAAAAATTGGTATTTTTAATAGCTTTTATGAATATATTTTATCGGATTTTATTTTTGATTTAAAAATTTTCAATTTTTCCCAGATTTTTTGTAAATTTTATTACTAAATTGCTTTACTTTATGATCCAATTATATATAAATTTGTAAAATTTTAACTAAAGAAATTAATTAATTCACTTTTAATTGATATTAAACATTTCAAAAATGTAATTATTTTATTTAATCATATATATGAAGTTTGAAAATAAAAAGAAGATAAATAATTGGATTTTAAAAGTTTATATATTTATAAAAAGTGAAATATATTCAATTTATTTCTACAACTTACATTTTATACATTTCAAAAATCCCTCATATTAGATTTCAAATTAAAATGTCTTTAGATATGATTTTTTTGCTAAACTTTTCCAATTAATTTGGTTCTTGGAAATTGTTATTTTTATCCGTTAATTTTATTATTATAATTTAAAATATCATTTTTTGGTGTTCTTAAATTTAAAATTTCCAAATACTTAAAAAAGGAATATTGAAAATTCAAAATCAAGAAATCATCGAATTAAAATTTGAAAAACGGGTCAGATGTAAATGAGATGATGGGAATGATCATGGCGAGAATGGATTCATTAGAATATGTCCAGAAACTGTCGTAATGCAAGAAAACGTACAAAAACTGAAAATCGTTAACTAATTAAGGAAAAACTGAGTTAAGTAAACAGGAGGAAAAGTAAACAAATGGTGGGTTACAGGTAATCAAACATTTTACCCTTTCATGCTGTTTCCAGCGTAACCCAGAAAACAAAAAACATTTTCTCCGCTTGATACCCGTTGAGCGATCAACGTTGGTACTGTATCAAGAGGATGAGTGCTTGCAAGAAGTGAGCTCGCTATCCGCACTATAATTGTTGGGCACTCTTTGAATCAGCAATATTGTATACTTACTTAGCGCAAAGAGAAATCTTCGCGTCTCCTGCATAGTACTGATGAGAGCCAAAAGCTCGAAACTAGCATACTATTGTGATTTGCACAGGGTATCACAAAGCTTACAATGTTTATATTATTTTAATGTTAGACATCCGTAAAAATATATTTTACTCCTTTACAAAGGCGTCGTTTATATTCAAACGATTCGAGACAGTGTTGCATAATTGTTCCACGTGGTTATGAGAAAATCCACCCTAAAATAACTATAAAACTAAAGAAAAATCAACAAAAACTATTAATTCTACATCAAAATCAGAATAAAAGACAAAAGATGTCAATTCGACAGCAGTATTTCTTACTCTGGATTCGCAAATAGTTCGTCCAAACCGTAAAATAATTCGTTGTCCATATCGACGGGATACTGTGCAGGTTATTGTACGAGTTTACGATCCGGCTTGGGATCTTGGTGATTGGTATGCTTTGGAAAACTACTCTTGTATCGGTCGTTTGCGTGCTATCTTTGCCTTGCTAGCGTTTTTTTTTCATGGGTGTAGTTGTTACGGCAACAGATGATGGAGTAGCTCGGGACGATGAAGAGCGACTAGTCTATAACGACGACTGAAGGAGGAAAGGTGACAATCGTATATGTATATAATATAGGGGTGATGGCGGGTGCCGTCTTGGGTTTCGAATATGGTGTATCGGAATGACATTAATGTCTTCTAACGGTAGGTTAGGAATCCGAGACTAACTCGCTCAGAGTATAGACCTGGATTAACACCAGGCTTTGTTCCTCTATAAGGCTTCGATATGCTCAACTCTCTGTGATAAGATTATCACGGCATTACCTAATCAAATTATTTTTTCTGGGGCAGATCACGCCCCTTCGGTTGGGTATATGGTAGATGGTTAGTGATTATTAAGCTGACAATCATTGATCTTACTCCGAGCGCGTTATTTAATAACGACAATGACGATTCCCAATGACGTAAAACTTTATTGATTATCACAATTGATTACAACGAATTCAATTATACCAATTTCCACACATCTCAAATGTTTCAAATGCTTATTGTAATCCTCCTGGAAGAATAGCACAACAATAACAATACTAAGAACACAACCACTTGACTACTAATGGACGGTAATTACCGATTAGCAAAATTGATCTGGTTGCTTTTAACTTGATTTGGGTTTCTCAACTACATCCGATTTACTAATTCTTTAAGCAAGTTTCTTCCAACTGTTTCCTAATTCTCAACACTTTATTTTACTCTCCCCGTAAATTCAAATTTCTCACAAATTTCTTTCTAACAAATTTTCTTTATAACAAAGACGAATGGTGCAATTTTAAAACGTGTGTTTGGTATGACGGTGTAGCATCATGCGTTCCTAGTCACAATAACGCCCTAGAGTCAACAAACAACGTGATCAAGTTAGAAGGAATTTTGAGAAAGCGTATGCCACTTGGACAATTTCTTAACAAATTAACGAAGATTGTTGTTCAATTTTCCAAAGAACGTGATGAACACTCAACGTTAATTTCAAACCTCTTTCCCTTGTTCCAGACATCTCCTTAAAAGATTATACCACGGCTTTTCAGTGGTTATTACATAAAAAACAGGTTCAAAAATTCAGTATCTAGATATTTTTTTATATTTTACTCCATCAGTGGATGTTAAGGAATTGTCAAAACAGCAATGCAAAATTTATTTGGAATCGCAAGTAAAGCATAATTGGGATTCATTCGACAATTACAAGTCATGTGTCAATTCAATGTGAATGGTAAAAATTAATGAACAACAATGGGAAAAAGTTCATGCACATGTGGGCATTGGACAAAAAATTATATTTACAAACATGTTATTGGAATAGCGAAACGTCTTAATTTGTATAAGATACCTCCGAATGCTTCAAATATACCCACTGGTTTCAAGCGAAGTTGAGGCCGACCAACTTTACCAACAGCGACATTAAATGTTCAATCAAATGAAAGGCCAATAAATGAAGTCAACGCGATTCATGCAGTTGCAACTGCTACTTCCAACAGTAATAATCATTCCTGTAGCAAAGAGACACAGAGACAGACAAAAACATAGAGAACCTGAAATGGATAACCTGAAAAATACTTACTAATTATTTTTTGTTGTTTTATTTTATTTTTATTTTTTTTATTGTTTTATTTTGTTGAATAATTTTTTTGGAAAATGATTAACAATTCTATTAGATTAAAAAAAATTCTAATCAAATTTCTCGGACACCTACTAAATGAAAAGGTACAAGACCCCTAGAGGATGAAATAAAGGTAATGAAAGAATTCTTCTTATCAAAAACAACATAAATTTCTACCACAAACATATCCCAAAATGCAGTGAAATTTTCGCACCGCTAAATGAGCTCAAAAATATTAAACGAAATGTCAAAATAAATTGGAAAAAAAGAACTAGAAATAGCATTTTACAAAGAAAAGACAAATTTATCAAAAACAAGTTAATTAAACTACCCCGAACAAAACCTAAACTACGTCATCAACACAAATTGTCCGTGAATAGAGCAATGGGAGGCACAATATACCACGAATAAAATAACGAAAACAACCCATTCCATTCTTTGCTAAAAAAACTCAAATAACGCCAAATCAAATACTCCACTTTTGAAAGAAAATTGCTAGCAGTGCACGACACGATAAAGCATTTCTAATATATATTAGAAGGGGAATATTTCATAGTGTTCACAGACCATAAACCAGGGGTCTCCAAACTTTCGAGCCTTAAGGCCATACTGATTACTCCAGTAAGTTCCGAGGGCCAAAACCATATTATCATTGTTGCCGGTGGTAAAAAGTGAAATAGTCCATTGATGAAAAAAAAGTCCGAAAAAGTACGCAACGTTTAAAAAAGGCTGCAAATCGGACTAAAGTCCGCAAAACGGCAACACTACATATTATTAATTTTCCTGTCATTATCTGTAATTTCTAGATTAGTTGTAGAGTACGAGCCATGAGGAGGAAATAGGTAGTACCTTCTATCGCTAACAGATGGCGCTAATAGCACGTACAGAATAATCTCGTTGGTTCGAGAAAGTTCTGGTGTCTTCCACGCACTTTTAGATGGCAGTAATTGGAATATATAAGAAGGCTAGTGGCGCAACCACAAGTCAGTTCCTATGACACTGTTGTGAAATAAAATAGTGCGTACCTCCTTAAAACGTGTTTGTGCGTGTTTAAGTTTAAGACATCTTTGTAACAGTACACTCAATTCCGAAATTTAATAACCTCTATAATTCACGTTGGTGTGCACACCAGTTGAGGTGAGTCACCATTTACGTGAAAATGAAGTTATTAAATTTCATTTATTCAATTTATTAAAAATGGTTTTCAGGTAATTTTTTAATTTCAAGTAACTTTTAAGACTTGAATTTTGATTTTATATAATTATGAGATCATTATTCAAGTTA
>CAUHTR010001493.1:0-77325 GCA_959609185.1 Schmidtea polychroa | reverse complement strand
NTATAAAAATTATAAACTACATTAAGAACAGTCCCTTGGGAGCTAGGCTGTTTGCAAAACTGTGTGTTGATATGGAAGCTAATTATAGTTCACTTCTGTATTATTGTGAAGTTCGCTGGCTATCTCGTGTAAAAGTCATTCAAGGGTGTTTGAACTCAAAGAAGAAATAGCAATCTTTCTCGAAGAAAGCCATTATGAAGAGGCAAATTTGTGAACGAACGATAACTTTATTGTGAAACTTGCCTACTTGGTTGAAATTTTTGGAAAATTGAGTGGTTTGAATAAATCAATGCAGGGATCACAAATGCATCCACTTGTTTAAAAAGACAAAGTAAAAGCTTTCATTAAAAAGCTGAAGTTATGGAAATCAAATTTACAAAAGAATGAGTTAGATATGTTTTCACTTTCAAAAGATTTCTGGGGTGGCGCCAAGAAAAAATTTTTTTGGGGGAGGCGCGGTATCATAAAGGTTGGAAACCGCTGCATTATTAGTCTCCTTTGGAATTTAATGATAATTATTTAGAAATTTCTAAGGTAAATTGTTGACTTTGATAATTTATACTGAGTTTATTTTTAAGAAATTATTAAATTAATTTATTTTAATTAATTTACTCAATCTAAATAAATTATTTACTAGATTTTATTAGAAAATTCTTATTAACTTGAATGAAGATCTTAGATGATTCATATTAAAATTAATCAATTGGTTGAAAGTTTTTATTTGCTAAACCAATCCGATTAACCAATCGGATCTCATGGCATTTTTTAGTTTCGTTTTCGTTTCTCGATAATTTTCCATTTTCAATTGTTTTCTTAATAAAATCAACAATATCAAAATATATATTAATAAATTTATGATAATGAAAAATTTGTTTTTGTAATTCTTATTTTGACCTGGGTGTAAACGCCTACTTAGTTATTTTGTGCACAATTTCTTAATTGATTCATCAATATTTACACTTGATTATTTTTTTATTGAAATTCATTTTCTATTGTTCCAATTTTCAAGCACTCACACAAAAGAAGCATAGAAAATAAAATCAAATTCCAATTTTTTTTACAAGAGATTTTCATGGCTTTCATTGGCTTTTATTTTTAAATCCTTCATTGAATATTTAGGCAACTAGGTTGATCATGAAGGTTCACCATATTTAATTTTTAATTACCTTCTGCTCTCTTATAATACGATTTTTGAACTCATGTGGAGGTAGAGCTTAACAAAACTAAAAGGTTAGTAGTAACCTCCCGTCATGGTTAAGCAGCAGAACGGGAGTGAACTATCTCATCAGTGAGTTTATTAAACCTTATGCTTTTGTATTCTTCATATATATAAATTGAACTTTTCAAGTGTATCTTTAAGCATTGTTGACTCCATTTGAAAAGCCTTCAACTGGAAACTTGAGTTTTTTTATTTCATTGTTTTGGTCAATTAATAATGCACTGTGGGTATGGGCGTCCACAGGAATTTTTCCAAGGTGGGGGGGGGCAAAAATATTTTTTTACCAAGTAGACATTTTTTCTAGGGGAAGAGAGTTTAAAAAAGATGCATATATATAATAAATATTTGGGGCATTATATAAAATAGGACTTTTTTTCGTTTATTTGAAAAAATAGAACTTTTTTTCATTAATTTACAAAATAGAAACTTTTAATAACCAGAACGTCAGTTAATATTGAAAGTTTTTATACAAATAAGATGATTTGAAATCATTGATTTCCAGATATAATTAATAACATTAAAAAAACAGGAAGCCTCTTTAAATTAAATTTTTTTTATTAATTTTTTTTTGTCTTGGGTTTTTCCAACATTATTTGAGTGCATCTAATTAAATGTGTTTAAATTAATCGAAAAATAGAATGGTTTGAGAAATTCAGGGGGAGGCAAGTGCCCCCCCCCTTGCCCTTCTTTGCTGACGCCCATGACTGTGTGAAAAAAGTAAGAATCTACGAATATAGTAAAAAGATCTAAATAATTAAAACAAAATATATATTTCACCACATTTGGTAAAGAATATATCCAAACACAATAGCACCATGAATTCGATACAGAATGGATACCGGAGTTTTAGTCGCTTTATAGATAACCCATACGTAATTATTCAATATGGTTTTCGTCGCTTTGGAAGTTATAGGATGGATATTGAAGAAATATGTTGCAGGAACATAGAATACATTCAAAGTCATCAAAATCATACAGGGACATAATTGAGTAATAAACTTTGACTTTGTTTTCGGCAAACTTCGGTGTGACAATTTTAATAGTTGAATAATCACAACCCTTTGGAGACATAATTGTATAATCAATACGGAGTAATTTATCATTTCCAAAACATATGAACAACTGACTCCTTGGTTTGCAGAAAAGAAAAACAATACGAATACTGAACTAGAGGCCATTAGAAGCTTATTTGCAGTTCCAAGTTCCAAAATATAAAGATCAATTTTGGACAAAATCACCGAGAAAAACTTCCATTCCTGCATTTCATAAATAAAAAATAAAGATGCAATTATTCCAAGAACATTTGTTGATAAATTCGAACAGATATATAACAATATCGCCTTATCCTCTTTCGGATGTAGGTAGAAATAAACTATACTTGTGAAAAAAAGAATTGCTATTATCATACTTACGAAGAATCCCAATAGTCTTTCACTAGCCGGTTTGCTTGTGTTTCCTTCATTTCTTTTAATATAAAATTCTGGCTTAATTTTTCTGAAAGTATTGGTATTAGTCAATGTTTCATAAGATTGACAACCAATAGTATTGATATGAAAAGGAAAGATTCGAAAAATGACACCAATACTTCTTGACTTTGACACATTTGTAAAGGGATTCCAGAGAAGTTTTGACACTTGACAGTTATGTTTTTTTCTTTAGATGACGCTTTTAAATTGTCAAAGGCAAATTGTATCTTTCCATGAAAGAATATATACATTAGAAATACAACATTGAGAATGATTGCAAACTTGTAACTAATATATCCAATTCCTTTTCGACAGATAGGGAACTTTCTGAAAGAATAGATCAACCAAAAGGTTAGTAACACAAAATATATCATTCTGACAATGATAATCCAAATGTCCAACACGAAGACTTTACTTGATGCTTGAATGGTTTCAATTATTTTCCAGATAAAATAGGAAACACTCAAAATGCCCCATAGGAAATTGATGACATAAAATATGTGGGTATTTGCTATGAATGTAACTTCCTCAAATATACCCTTTTGATGTTTGATATCATGGACATTGACGGCCATAGCCGTGATGGATATGAATGAGAATATGAATTCAAATATGTAAAAGAATTCCTTATAATTGGGCACATAATTTTCCACTAAAATCCAAATAAAACCATACGCAATTAGCAGTGTAAAGGCGCCTTTACTTATCCACTTCAGTTTCGAAGTCATTGGTTTTGCTAAATTCAAATGTATGCTGGACTTCAATCTGGTAAATATATCCATGCTAAAATTTAAAATAAATGTGAAATGTAATTTATATTTAGATTTCAGCAATTTGGTCTTGATCCTTATGCTCGTTTCATTACCAACTCACTAGAAGGGTACTCTTTAGAAATGAATAAAGATAAAATCCTCTAAATTCAACAATGAGCATTTTTGCAGGAAATTAAAAGAAATATTTTCTTATTTCAAATCCTTTCTAGAAACTGAAAAATAAGGATACTGGATGGATATACGCCACAGTATGGATAGGACGAGGAGCCGGGAACAGAGACATATGACTCATCATATTTTGCATTTCCAAAGGTCAAAAAAGGTCAGACATTCAATCAAAGGTATCATTCGAGAGGTCTTGAAGAGCTCTATCCAAAGGTCATACTCTCGACCAATTATTATTCTTATTAAAATTTTTATTAAAATTTTTATATAATTATTATTACTATTACTATTATTACTATTATTAACATTTTTAGTATTCTTCCAGTCAGTAAACTCCAGAAATTTATTTTTAGGAAGAACATACATTGTAGTACCTAATTGATTCCTGTCACATACATTTATGTTAAGATGAAAAGATTCATCGTTCCTAAAACCATTTAGACACCTGGGACACCAATGACTTTGAATTCTAACTTGTGTTATAGAATTATTCATACAATTCAAGAAAAAATCCTGAAAAAATCAAAATTACATTATAAAAATCAGTCTATTAAATCTATTTAAAATTTATTAAATTATAAAAAATCTATTAAATATAAAAATCTATTAAATATAAAAATCTATTAAATATAAAAATCTATTAAATATAAAAATCTATTAAATATAAAAATCTATTAAATATAAAAATCTATTAAATATAAAAATCTATTAAATATAAAATTCTATTAAATATAAAATCTATTAAATATAAAAATCTATTAAATATAAAATTCTATTAAATATAAAATCTATTAAATATAAAAATCTATTAAATATAAAATTCTATTAAATATAAAATTCTATCCTGAAAAAATCTATATTATAAAAAAAAAGTCTATTGAAAATATTACATTAAAAAAAAAATTAATCTATTTAAAAATTTATTAAATTATTTTATAAGAATTTCTTAAATATATTTCTTATAAATATTATCAAATCTTACATTTTGGCTTGCCATTGAAGCGAATCACATCATAAATTTCATTTCCAGTAGCATAATTTTCATAAATAATTTCTTCTGCAGCCTTTTCAAAAATAATTTCTGCTTTTAAAAAATTAATGAATAAAAAGTTAACGAATAAAAAAAATTACCATCGATATCTGTGTTTAAGCGTTCATTTCTAGTAGTAGCATCAAATTGGCTGATAGTTTAGATATTCTTTGCTAAAATTTATAAAATTATTGAAATGTATATTTAAAATATGGATTTTACCATTTTTGTTTTCTGTTTCTACCTTGGAAATCAATGTCGGTATCTGAACATTCATATTTCCTGAAAATGTCGCTTTTATACCCATTCTATAATTGATTTTACTTTGCAATTTAGTCTGGACCAAACTTCCCCTGGGCTTCCTCTTGTAGCTTTAATCCGCTTTGAAGAATTTGCCCGTTTCCTTTGACGGCTCGCTCCAATTTAATTTTAGTCGGCTAATTTAATTGCCTTTACTAATTTGATTGATAATTCAGGTTCTCTGAAATCGCTCGGGTTTTCTATTGTCTCGGGTTATCCATTAGTTAATTAATTTTTAATTAATTTTTGTTTTTTTGTAATTTATTCCTTCTATGGACCCCCCACCCCTCACATTGATTTTATTTTATTATAGTTGAACTCGTCTCATTATTTAGCATCCACCCATACCAGTTTCCCCGGGAAATATTCATTTTTTATTTTTTTTATTTTTAATTAATATTTTGTACTTTAAATTTTTATTTTGAATTTGGTGTTTTTATTGATTTTTACCTCATTTTTGTGCCTCTCCTATTGAACCCCAACAATAGTAATAATACTAATAGTAATAATAATAATAAAAATTTTAATAAAAATTTAATACTAATAATACTTGGTCGAGGGTTTGACCTTTGTATAGAGCGCTTCAAGACCTTTCGAATGATACCATTGTTTGAAGGTCTGACCTTATTTGGCCTTTGGAAATTCAAAATATGACGAGTCACAGTGGCGTATCTAGGGTTCACGGCGCCCGGGGCAAAACTTAAAATTGCGCCCCTCTCCACGTGAATTTTTTCTTTTCCTTATTATTGGTATATTATTTTTGCACTAAAGTGACATTTCTTTTTTAAGAAAAAAAAATTATTATTTAAAAAAATCAAAAATTTTCACTCTTTAAAATTGATTTGCAGCAGTTTTAAAAAAAATTAATTTAATTTTGCAACAAGTTAGTTTTAAACTTTATTTATTGTAATAATTTACAAACAAATTTTTCGTGCTTTAACACTTGCGAACTTGTCAATGACATCATCAAAGTTAATTTTGTTCACAGTGTTTTTCTCAATACTTAATAATGCCAAATTATTTAAACGTTCTTCACTCATTGTTGCTCGAAGATATGACAAAATTAATTTAAATTTGCTAAAGGAACGCTCGCATGTTGAAACAGAAATACCAATTGTCAAAAGAATTTGCAATGAAATTCTTAAATTTGGGAAAACATCTTCACCATAAGATATTAAAAATTTTAAAAGATCTATAGGTGATTTTGGAATTTCATCTTTTCGAGCATTAAGAAGCATTTTACAGTCAGTAACTTCATTGCATAGTTCGTTTTCATCAATATCTGAATTGTAAAATTTTCCCAAATTTGAACATTTTTCTTTTAATTTAGCAGGATCATGGCAATTTAGAAAATTTTCAGTGTCAAGGAAATATCCAAAATTTTCGTTCAATGAATTAAGGCGAGTAAATCGAGTTTTTAATTCTTGAATTAATCTATCAACTGAGCATTTCAACACACGATCTAACTCTTGTTCAGCAGTCAAACCAGAATCAGTCATTTTTTTCACCTAATCTAATTTTTATACGTCGCACTCTTTTCTTTATTTCAACGCCCCATTCAAAACATTTTTTTTACCTGCTTCAATTGATTGAATGCATAGATCTTCAAGAAATTGCTGCATATGTATGCTTAATCCTTGTAAATCATCGGAGGCATCTTTAAAATTAATTTTTGGATCTTGCATTCGTTTTTGTACACGATCAATTTTCTCGAGAACGTGATGCCAAAAATTTATCAAAACCAGAAAATTAAAATTCAATATATTTTGCAATAAATTGTATGATTCGCTTCTTGTGTCAGATGTTTGATTGAAATCATCAGAAAGATCTTCAATTAATTTCACAAGATTATCGATTCCAAAAAAAATTGCTTTTACAGCTTCTGCTCGTGCACTCCATCGTGTTGTTGATTCACGTTTTACAGTCAAAGGAATGACATCGGTTAATTTTTGCCAACGATTGGTTGATCTTGAAAAAAATAAATAAATTTGTTCAATTACACCAAAAAAAGTTAGCATTATGGGATTAGTTTGAACAGAATGTAATCCTGCAAGATTTAAACTATGATTATCGCAGTTAATAAACACTGCGCGAGGGTTCAAATTGGTAATTCTTTGTTGCAATCCAGAAACATGACCAGCCATAACTGCCGCATTATCATAACATTGCGATCGACAGTCCGAGAGTTCTAATCCATCAGTTTGTAATAATTTGAGTATAGTATTTTTAAGAGCTTCGGCATCTTTTTCAGCTAGCTCAATAAATCCCAGAAATGATTCCTTAATTTCCACTGTTTTTTTTATCAAAATCTATTTCAACGTGACGAATAACTTCTGAAAATTGTTCACGATGTTGTAAATCTGGAGTAGAATCAAATATCATGCCAAAGTATTTGCTTTTTTTAATATTTTCAATCAAAACATTTCGAACTATTGAAGCTAAAAGGTGAATAAACTCATTTTGTATGCCTGGTGATAAATAAGATGTTGTTCCTGGATGTAAACGAGAATGTTCCATGTGACTTGCCAAAAGTGGATCATATTGCGCAATCAATTGTAAGAGACCCAGAAAATTACCTGGATTGCCTTCTGTATTCAACAAATTTTCATTATAACCACGTAATGCTAAATTATGAAATGCTAAGAATTTTATGCATGAAAGAAATCTTTTTAAAATTTCTCTCCATCGATCTTTTTCCAACAATATTTGAGCTTGAACTTCCATATCGATTCCAGCACCTTGAGACAATCTTCGTTCAGTTTCTTTCCATGTTGTAAAATTCTGACGGTGTATAATATTATTTTCATGATCATTTACTCTTTCTGAATGCTTAAAATCTCTAAAACCAGCCGGTGAAGAAAATGCAGTTTTACAAAAATCATTATAAAATAACAAACAACAAAAGCAGAAAAGTGTTTCTTTATGAGGCGAATAAATTAACCAAGATCGATTAACATATATACCGTTTGCCAACTTCTTCTTAAACCATGATGATGTAATTGAACGTCCATTATGCACTGCAAAGCTTCTTTATTATTTTGAAATAAACTCGGGCCACGTAAAATGACTTCAGTTCTTAGTTTTTGTGAAACTATTGGACTGAATGAATGAAAACTTTCTTGAAATTCCAAATATCCAAAATCATTGAACAAAAGCAGATTCGGAATATTTTCTGAAATTGTTGAAAGACATGATCTATTGTTGGATTCAGTCATTTTATAATCAAAATCCGACTCTTCATTGTTTTGTGAGGCATCAAAATCAAAAAATTCATAATCTGACTGAGGCATATGTTTGTCTTCTTTAATATCCTCTATCTGGTCATTTTCTTCAACCTTTTCCTTTTTTAAATAATTTTGCAACATTTGACTTGACTTTTTAGCTTCATTTCGGAATATTCTGGCCTTTTTACGATTTTGTGCGCCACTTAATTTCGGTTTCGGCATCTTTGATATTCTAAAGTTTGAAAGTTTTTTCAAATAATTTTGAGCTTAACAAATAATTCTATAAATCTTACGATTGAGTTCTGAATATAACTCAAATTTCATGTATTTTGGAAAGGCTTTGAAATATATAAACAAAGTTCACCATAAAATTTAAATTTAATTTAAATAGTACTAAAATTAAATTTAAATTTTATGGTGAACTTTGTTTATATATTTCAAATAATCAAAATTCGTTATTTTAATGTTGGTTAAATTTCAAAATCGAAAATCTTTAAATAAAGTTTAGGTTTCAAAAATCAATTTGGCGCCCCTAAAATCGTGGCGCCCGGGGCAAAAGCCCCGCTTGCCCGGCCCTAGATACGCTACTGACGAGTCATATGTATTTGTTCCGTAAATGTCTTTGTTGCGTAAAATGATGAGTCATATGTCTTTGTTCCGTAAATGTCTTTGTTGCGTAAAATCATCAGTAACCTCAAAATTTGACCTTAATTCAACTTTGACCTTAAAATGGTTTAAATTGACCCTAAACTGTCATAAAAATGGCATTGACCTTAAAATTTGACCTTACACTGACCTCAAAATTTTCTATGATTTTAAGTTGACCTTAACGATGAGTCATCAAAAAAATTAATTTTTAAAAAAAAAACCCCTGGGAGGGGGTAGGAGTGATGAATTATATGTCTTTGTTCCCGGCTCCTCATCCTCTCCTACTGTTCATGTTTAAATTCAAGATCACGAATAATAATTTTATTTTTGAATAATAACAGTTTGTCCATTTCAATACCATAAGATAATGCCATCATTGAACAACCTAATGGTCGCATCTCAGTTGATTGGGTAGAAAGCTGCTTAACATCCGCAATAGAACGACATATTATGTCGCAAGGCATTTCATATCCATGTTTATATCTAAATCGAGCTGCTTCCATTTGTGCACGACATACTTGAGATCGATAATCAGGGATCATACCAGTCATAACACCTCCAGTACTTTCAGTAATATTAAACAATCGTGTAGCTGAACTCTTCTCAATCATTTTATCTGGAACCTTTCTTTGTGTAGCTACTACATCACAATTATTGCATCGAATACCCACGGAAATCCGTCCACCAAATAAATTTAATATTAGTTGGCCAAAAACACCATTAAAGTTATCAGGATCTCTTGGGATCATAAAAAAGGAACCATCAGTTTCGTTGGTAGTATTCCCAATTTCCATTGAGTTATCAGATTCATAAATTTCTTCATTAAAAGCAGCCATCATTAACAACTCTTTCCTTAAATCAAAACATAACTCATCCAATACAATCGATCGATAAAAATCTAAATCTAAAAATTAGAACAACTTACAACCAAACTAATTAATAAATATTGTCATACTTCTTGCTCGCGTCTGTGTGCGCACACAGCCAAAAACAAAGAAAAGAAAAGCGCACACAGACGCGACACACCAACAACCCAACCCAAAAAATGACATTGCTCGCGTCTGTGTGCGCACACAAACCCATCACACAATACAATGCGCACACAGACACGCATTGAGCTCATAATTTACCACCTACTCTCCTCGTATTCTGACTCCTCGTATCCTTATATTGAATAACTTAGACCAATCAAATTAAAAGGTTTTCTTTCGCAAAACAACTTGTACAACTTCAATTCAATTATCGATTAAATCAGATCAAAGCTCCAGCAAAAATAACAATTACAATTTTCAACTTTTGTAAGTTTTCCTAAGAAAAACCTCCTTTTCAATTCAACCAACATTTTTTTATTCGAATTTACAAGTTTCACCGATTCTTTCATTCCTCTAAATTTGCACGCGTTTCTAATGAACTAAACTTAGCCCGCACAAATACGGTAGCTTCCTATCAATTAGAGCAAAATATTTGCTTTTGTTCGATTAGAAACCCAAATAAATTTTACAAAATAATCCCCTATAATCCTAATTTTCTCAGCTACTGATATCTCAAATGTGAAAAAAGACAAAGATAAAAAAATATTTGATCTTTTGTCTAATTGAAAATAAATGAAATTTTACAAAACAAATCAAAGTGGATCAAAAAAATTAAGAATTTTATTGATAGTTTCAGTTACTTACCATGCTTGATGATATGGTAACCGGACAAAATGTCATGAGGACAGAATTGTAGGGTAAAATGATAATAAATTGTACTTTTTAGATTTAAAATTCTCACGAATGGGATAAAAACTCGAATACAATTAAAACATTTTCCCGTGAAATAACCAATGACAACTAACTATTAAAACAATAACAATGAACTAAATATTCGTTTTGGCTTCAAATTAAAAACATAGTTATACAAATTAACTTCATCCAGGTAATTATTTGGTTCGATTATTAAATTTAATTGACAGCACTATCACTTGAGCATGTGCTGGATTTCAAAATTTTGGGATTACCAAAAGAATTGTACTTAAAGAAAGAATATAATTTTAAATATTACATATCAATATCGACATAAATTATACTACATAATACTTGGAAAAATAAACTTCTTGTAAAATTTAATTGTGTTTACTGTAAACTAATATAATTATCTAATTTTAATTTATAAATAAATAAAATAAAACTGATCCCAATGTTAGAATTCGTTACATCACAGAAAGAAATTCGTAAGCTTTTAGTTCAAGGTTACTTGTTTACGAAGCATTCGGAGAACAGTGATGGAAAAGCCTTTGGCGTTGTGAAAAAAGAAGGTGCAAAGCGCGAGTTCACAAAAAAAGATGATAACATCGTCCATGAAGTTGAAACTCACAACCACATGGTCACGCGTGGTTAATAAGAAGTCGAAAGAACACGAGCCGGGATGAAAAGAAGAGGTGAAACAACCTAAGAAAGAACACGATAAATTTCAATATAAAAGATTATTTACTCTTTTCATCTGTTTTTCCATTATATGTCCGTGCTATTCTATCCTCGTGGCATTTTCTCCGTGGTCATTTTGTCCTGGCTCCCGTGATATAAGATATTTTAATTAATCCACTTATATTTTTATATTAAACTATCCAGTTGACCCTTCAATCTGATATTATTTGATATGTTTTTAAATTTTTGAATTCCACTGTTTTCAGTTTCTCCCTGAAATATGTTGATTTTTCCATTTCTAATTCAATTAATTACTAAATAGGTTATTTATTTTAGATCTTGAATTTATTATTGGAAAAACCATTAAGTGAATGGTAATTATCCATAGAAATGAATAAAAAAAGAAATATCCTGCAAAATACACCATAAATCATTTTGTGACGTCGATTTTAAACTACTTATGCCTTTAAGCCAAAATTCCATAAACCACTGGCAGAGAAACCATAATCTCGCCTCTGAACCTCCCTGGAAAAGGTTACAGAGTGAACAAGATGTAAAGTAAAAGATTTGAAAGATGAAATTTAAAAAGTTCACCAAGTTTCCAAAATCCAAATTTTTGACAAAACTGGATATCCTGCAATGAATATTCATTCAGTAAGTATAAATTATATTTGTAATCTGCGTTGAGAATATGATAACATCCGTTCACTTCGGAAAAGGATATAGGTCACATGGTACATATTTAAAGAAGGCAACTGATTTTCACAAATGAGCATAAATAAATAACATTTTAATTTTATTAAATAGCATAAAAACTGGAAATTGTCAGTAATCTAAGGTACAGCCTGGATTTTATAAAACGGAGAAATATTGGAAATTGTTTTTATTAAAACTTGATTTTAAAATTTTTCCAATTTTTTTTAACTAAGATTTATAAAATGATGATTTCTTGATAGCAACGAAAATGAAATGTTAAACAAGTAAATGATAAAAAAAGACCTTTGCTACAAAATATGTATTTAGTGATATAACTTTCCAATATTAGATATTCATTTTCAAATAAAAAGGATTGAAAGAGATTATTTCATAATCGTAAATTTTCGCATTTAATACATATTTTGCAGCAAATGCTTTTCTTATTATTCATTTGTTTAGTAAAAACATTATATTTATAAATTATTTTCATAATAATAAAGAATAAAATATTTATTTTTATAGGCATTATTAGAAGCTGCTAACACATCTTCTAAATTATTTTTTAAATCCGGTTCAAAAGTTAACGACATAATTCCAAGTATTTATTATATGAAATATTGTATAATTTTAAACCATTTCAAAACCATTTATAAAAATATTTCAATTTAAAACATATTCATTTAAAAATTTTTCATTAATAAAACTTCTTTTTTAAAAAGCTTTTTTAATTTTTAATTTAAAAATTTCAACTTAAAAAATTATTTAAAAGTTATTTTAATAGTCAATTATTTACAATTTAAAATTATTTTGATAAATCATTGAAATATTTAACTCTCAGCTGAAAATACCTAACAGGCATGATAAAACAATTTATAATTAAGTTACAAAATTATAACCCTGTTTGAATTCCATTAACAATTTGTGGGTAAACATAAGAGGAAAATAAACACATGCAACAAAAAGAACATGGACCAGTAACGAATAAAGACACCCTGGTGTTCAGAAAGAATGCCCGAGCACGGTAACTTCTTGAGTTTAAGCCACGTAGAATTTTGCATGTATTGAAAAACAAGGAGTACCAAACAGAATATTGAGCTTTATCATGATAACAAGACGTGTGTGTTACTTTGTGTAGGTTTTATTTCTTGCCTGTTGCTTGTTTATCTTTGTTTGTTGCATTGTAATTGTAAGTCAAAGCCTCTCGCTTTCGTATTTGACTCATATTCAGTGGCGCGTTTACGCATAGGCGCACTAAGCGCGCGCCTAGGGCCCTCAATCAATCGAAATAAATTAAAAATTTTTAAATTAAAATTAAAAACTGTGAATTTTGACTTTAATGACTCATTGTAAATATAACCTGACCTTAAATCATGTATAATCTACCTGAAACTATTTTGTTGGAAATTTTAATTCGCATGTTTTGAAACTTTGACTCTATAATCTAAATTTACTTCTATTTTTCTAACATTATTTTTGACTACTATACTAGTTGATAAAAAAGTAACAGCGATTCAATTTAAGATTTTTTGAAATGAAACTTAACATTATAATGTTATAAACATCACATTACAATAATTTTAACAACCGAGTTGCTTTTCATGGTTTTTCACTAAAATCAAATCGAATCACATTCTTTGAAAAAAGTTTTCATAGACAATTATTATAAAATCACTGTTAAAATCACAAAACGGCTTCTATTTCAAATTCGATTTTTTGGACAACATTTTGCACACCAATAGTCATGTTGTAGTTAAAATGCCCTTCATGAGTGCAATTAAAAGTTGGAACTAACGGGAAAAACTTAGTAAGGTAAATAATTTACAAGTCCTCAGTCCCATATTAATGAATTGGAAGCAGTAAATTCATTTATTCATTTATAAAAAATTTTATTTTAAACTTTCTGGCGACGCGATATATATTTATTTCTGTAACTTTTCTTTTATAAATCGACAGTGAATTATTAATTAATAAAAATAATTTATTTTAAATTTATAAATGAAATTTATATTCCATATCAGAAATTTTATGATTGACCTAATTTTGTTATAATATGTAAATTAACAAAATTTAAATAACAAGTATTAATTCGGTATTATAATTAAATTTCTTTAACTGAGAATTATTTTATTATTTTCGAAATTCTGATGAAAGCTTATTATTTTTTAGATGAATAAGTTCGCTAGTATAAGAATCTTTTCAAAACTTCATCTAAATTACTCCTTTAATTTCAATAAATCTCGATTTCTACAAACATTAACGAAATATCAAACGGAATTTAAACAATCTCTGGAACAAAAGGAAGAATTTTGGAGCAAAGCGGCTGGCGATATAATTTGGAATAAACGATGCTCACAAGTTTTAGATGCCAGTGAGCTCCATTTACCAAAATGGTCTATATCTATGTTAATGTTGTGATCTATAATTTACCAATCAATCTTCAGGTTTGTAGGAAGCGAAATGAATATGTGTTATAATTGCGTAGACAGACATGTTGATGAAGGATTTGGTGAGCAACTTGCAGTCATTTACGATAGTCCCATCACTGGGGCCATTCAGAAAATCACTTACAAACAATTATTAGAAAATGTAAATTCAATCTCAATTCGGATTTGAATAATAATTTGTTTGAGGTTTCGAAATTGGCTGGCGTTATGGCAAAATACGGCGTAACGAAAGGTGATCGGGTGTTAATCTATCTGCCAATGGTTCCACAAACACTGATAACAATGCTGGCTTGTGCTCGACTGGGCGCAGTGCATTCTTTGGTGTTCGGTGGGTTTGCTGCCAAGGAATTGGCAGTTAGAATTAGACACTGTGAGGTAAATCAATGATATACATCTAATAATCGATTTTCGGACTTTCTAATGAACTCAAAAATTAATTAATTGACTCAAATTTTGAAAAATTTCAAACCAAAGAAAAACAGAAAAATTGCACTTTTATGCACTAAAAAATCAATATTGCACTTTTTGCACTAAAAAATCAATATTGCACTTTTTGCACTCAAAAATCAATATTGCACTTTTTGCACTCAAAAATCAATATTAGCATTTTTAAAGGCATCATCTTTAAAAGTGTCATAATTATAATAAAAATAAGTTCCTCTGACTATTGCCAAAATTGCACTTTTTGCACTCAAAAATCAATATTGCACTTTTTGCACTCAAAATTCAATATTAGCATTATTTAAAAGCATCATCTTTAAAAGTGTCATAATTATAATTAAAATAAAAAGTTCCTCTAACTATTGCCAAAATTGCACTTTTGCACTCAAAATTCAAAAAATTTACGATTTGCGATTTTTTTCCTGCAAATTCAAAGTTGTCAAAGGAGTAGTAAATAGTAAGGACTCCAACGCACTTTCAAGGTCATCACAATATCATGAAATATGTCCAGATCAAATATAGGTCAATTGAATCATTTATTTTTTAAATCAACATTTTATTTAATTACTTCTTACTAATTTTTTCTTTTTTAATTTAATTAATTAATTATTTTATTATGTTTTATTTTAATAACTTACTTTAGTTAATTTTTAATTTTTTACATTTAATTAAATTATTTTATTCATATTCGGAGATTGTTCCCAAATAATTTTAGAAAAATAGTTTTATTTATATAATTAATCTTTAAATCAATGTCCATTTACCCATCTTCAATTGCCCCTCCGGTAAAACTGGAAATCAATGAGCAGATGAGTACTAGTACTAGAACTACTCTTCATTGCATTTTAAAAATTCTTTGGTCACAAAACTTTAAATCCTTCACTAAAGTTTCCTCAAAGAGATCCGTCAGATCTGAAAAACATAAAAATTGCACTTTTGTACACTTTTGCATTTCTTTCCTCTTAACAAACAATATTAGGACTTTTGGCATCGAAAACAACACTGAACTCGCGAATCTTCATTTTACTTTCAAGTGAAATTTTCCTCTTGCTTTTAAATATAATTTATGTTATAATATGTTATGGATATTAACTGTTGCCGGAGAATTCGCTTGTGCCAATTAGTTGTAAACGGAATAATTGCAGTAATATAAAACCTATGAGTGAATATTTCAATGTCATTCTAGGTATCATAGATGACTGAATTCAGTCACTGTCAATTGTAATCAGGTTGAATTGTTTAGCCACATTCTAATCATCTGACGTTTCAACAAGTACATGCGAATATCGAAACAACTTTGAATCATGCTATATACATGTTTACAACTATTTCATTTGAACTTTAACAATGAATATAATTTAATATCTAGCCTAAATTTATTGTGACAACAAACGTTGGCGTAGAACCGAACCGACTCATCAATTACACGAATTATGTAAATGAAGCTATTTCTATCAGTGGATTCCAGCCGAAACATTGCTTGATATATAACCGACCTGGACATAAGAGAGCTGATTTAAAACCGGAAAGAGATTTGGACTGGGATCAAGAGATATATTCAGCCTCTCCACACGATCCGGTTGTTGTTGATGGAAACCACCCGCTTTATATTCTCTACACTTCAGGGACAACGGGTACATTCTTGATGTTTTCTTTCTTTCATTTTATTCTCTAAAAATACTTCTCCCGAGATTTAAAAAATTTTTTAAAAAAATAATTAAAAAATTAAAAAAAATATTTAAAATTATTAAATTAATTTGAAATCATTATTTGGACCAATCCTTTCGATCTCTAGTGCGTATCTACTGTACCAGTCAAGGGTCGAGTGTATTTTTTTAAACTTAAAAATTAAAATAAAAAAAATAAAAATTGAAACACAAATAAAATCAATATTAAAATGACACAGTGCAAAATATAATTAAAAATTTATAAAATTTGAAAATTATTTTTGATCGGAGGAAATTGGTATAGTTGAACGCCAAATCGAGAAAACAAATTATTTAATCAGCTAGTGGGAAGTCTGAGTCAATAGGAAACCCGAGCACTTTGGAAAACCCGATGCTTATAGATAGCCGAGAAGTGAGGGAAGCCCGAGAGATTGGTAAATGATCAAAATAAGTTTATATTAAGCATCAAAAACGGGACCGAGTGATTTACTTATTATTGAGGCAATTAGACCCGAAATGAAGGAATAATTGTTGGATAGTAATTAAATTGTTTTGAAAGACGGAATATAAAAGAGAGCTGTTGTAATGCGAATTGGCAGTTGATCGAATAAAACAATAAAGGATTTGTGAACGTTTACAAATTATCTTACCAGAAAAGGTAATCACTCCATTGGGGAACCTACCTTCTAGATTATTTCGAAAGAAAGGTACAAATACAGTGATAAGTTGTAATTGTGATCAAAATTGAATAAATTGTTCTGTGTTGGATTTTAGTTATTCGATTGCAATAATAAAGGATATGAGGAGTCAGAAACTAATCGACTTGTTAAATAATAACCCAAAAATTCAATTCTTGCCAATTTCTTTTTTAAATAATTGTAAATGTTGTTGGGGTTCAGCAAGAGAGGTACAAAATGATGTGAAAAATCAATAAAAACACCAAATTCATAATAATAATTTAAAGTACAAAATATTAATAAAAAAATTAAATCGCCATTCGTACATATTTTTCACTATATATCATCATCAGGTTACCTACATTCACGACGGATAAATAACTATACTATATTGATAATATATAAACAAATTATAAAATCTATAAATTTTAAATTATAAATAAAAATTTTAAACAATTATTTTTTTTTAAAATAATTTTCAATAATCAATTATATTTAAACTTTTAAAATTATTTAAAAAATATTATTTTAATTATTTTTTTAATTATTTAACATAACTATTATTCAATATGCATCAACACAAAATTTTAATTTAAAACATTCAACACGCACGTATTCACTGCATTCGGCACATTGATTTTAGGATTAAAAGTTCTTATCAATAATGATTCACATATCACACGCTCAAAACAATTATCAAAGGTTTTTGAGAAGATTTTAAAATCCGACATTCCTAATTCTCTCATACAAATGTTTTTATGATCCTTAATATTGGACTCCCTTCGGTCGACAGTAAAAAAAAATTAAAAATGAATATTTTCCGAAGCGGATTCCAAACAATGAGACGAGTTCAAATATAATAAAATAAAATCAATGGGGCCCCTAGTAGGAATTAATTACAAAAAACTAAAATTAATTAGCTAATGGAGAACTTGGGCTAATGGGAACCCCGAGCGATGTGAGAAAACCTGAATGGTCAATTAAATTAGCCGACTAAAAATCAAATTGGGGCAAGCCGTCAAAGGAGAAGAGCAAATTCCTCAAAGTTATTAGTGCAACAAGAGGAAGCCCGAGGGAAATTGGATCCGAAATAATTTAACAAGGCAAAATAAAATTACGAGATGGGTATAAAAGCGACCGGCAAGTAAATAAAATTCCCAGTAGGTCGAAGAAAAGTAAACGAACAATTTAGCGAGAGTATACAAAGAAAACTTTGAATTTAGTGTCAACTAAATATTTCGAATAGAGCGTACCAGAAAGGGACATTTGCCGTTGGAAGATTAATCACTGCGCAAGGTTCAAATTTATATTGAGAGGTGCAGATTAAAAAGAGTTGTTTAAAGTGTGGGTGTGTCAATAAAGAGTTTAATCAAAGTGTAATTGTATTAGTCTCGAATAAAGATTTAGTGTTGGGTTGTTAAACTTATTTTCATAGGACACCAAGGAGTCAGACCGTGATACCAATTTTCACAAAATACCCAAAAATGTGTTAAAATATAAAAATTAATAATTTATTTAATTATTAAATTTTATTGACAACACTGTTGTTAGAAGTGCGATTGGAGCCGTTTCGGATTAATAATAGCCGTCAATTTATATTTAATGTCCCACTGGTCCATTAATATTCGTTATAAACCAACGATATTAAAAGTTCAACTGCAATTTAACGGAAAATAAATCTTTTAAACATAATTTAATCTATATTCCTTTAAGAACCTAACATGTCTGTGAAGTTTCATATATAACACAAATTAAAACATCATATAAATATTTATTCAACTTGTTTCTATAAAATATATATGAAATGAATCGAATGGATTTTTGAACCGTTAGTAATTGGAAATTTATTTGAATTCTTCTTTAAACACTATTGACGTTTATCTTACGATACATTTTCTTTTTTAAACTCACGTCATATTTCTAGATATCAAAACAAACTTTTTTTCTTTATTTCTGAAATATTTCTGTTTTCTTTTCTTTATAATTGTTGTACAATGTCAATAAAATAAACAAAACTTTTCTATCCGTATTTTAACCAGCAAAATATCTTTATTTTTATCTGCGTTAGGGAATAACAGAGTAAAGCTTAACAATTGGATAAGAAAAGTTTTGCATTTTTTTGTTCTAAATTTTTTAATTTCTTACTTATTTGACGCAATTTATTATTACTATTATTAGTGGTAAAGGGCAGGGCCGAATTATAACATAGTCATAATATTGTTGGGTTATTATTTTTCAACTCGGTTTACTCTGACTCCTCGTGTTCTAACTTAAACAAATGAATCGAAACCCAACAAAGAATAACTTTATGAGACTTCAATCAAAATTACAAATCGTCACTAGATTTGCACCTTTCTCTCTAAATAAATATCGTTCGCTAATGTAGGCAACTCAATGGACAATCACCTTTTCTGGTACGAGAATTAAACTTTGCTGATTGCCTTATTCGCCAAATTTCTCTCTTGTTTCTTCGACCAACTGGCGGCTTGTCTGTTTTTGAGTTCTCTTTTTATACTTTTTCTGAAAAAGCAATTATCTACAGAATTAGGATTATTACAAACGATTATCTCACGGGAATCTTAGGTGCTCGAGCGAATTAACTTTGTTATCTAATCGATCGGGTTTCCCGTTTCCCTCGTTCAATATTGATTTTTAATTTTTGGTAAATTTTAATTAATTTTGTACTTTATTGATTTGAACTATATATGTTTTTGTACTAACCCCAACAAAAAGCACTGTGCCTAGGGCCTACGTAAACCCATAAAATATAATCAAAGTATGGAAAAAAACTATGCTGAAATTGAAAATAATTCAAAATGTATTCTGCAAAGCAAAATTTCATATATTAAAAAAATTCCTTAATTTTAATTTTCTTTCCTAGTTTTATTTTTAGCAAATTATACAATGGCTTCGTCAAACCTTATTGTTGCATTAAATCATTTTCAATCGCTAATAATAAATGTATTGATAAATCGTTCCTATCACATTGTTGATCGCGTACAATTTTTAATTCTTTTAAGCTTTGAAAAACTTCGTCCTACCTCTGCATCCGATTCACTGGGAAAACTTGTTACCAGTTTATCATTTATTTATACAACTATCATTTTGGTAACTTTTGGGTAAACTTATAAATACTAGTAAATAATAAAATCTCATCAATAAACTCTTCTTCAAAATCTGAATAGTATATCTGAACTAATTCCTTGGCTTTTGAAATTATTTCATTATTTGTCCTACTTTTGTCTACCGAAAAAATCCAACCTTTCATACAGCATTTTGCACGCTTCTCGTGGTTTGCGCATTTCAAATTTTATCTACTATCACATAAAAAGATTTATTACGAAAGTTGTCTCTACCTATCAGGTTTAAGCTAGAATCGATGTAATCTTAAACTTCATCAAAAATTGAGTTCTGGTTCGCTTACGTTGTGTGTATTCTGATGTTGTTAGTTGTTTTGCCATGGCCTCAAATTCGTCTAGATTTGTACGAACTTTATTAAATTGTTCTGAGGGTATCGAATAATTTGATAATACTATACAGTTGTATCCGAGCCTCCTGTAGAGCTTTATTGACAATATCAATATATTGTAGTAAATCTTCTAAAATAACACATCACTGATTTTTCAAATTTATTAAGCTTTTTTATCAGAGTTTGCTTCATGAACAACAAATGACATTCAGTTTTGTCTAAGATTGTCCACTTAATTTCAGAGTAATTCATCTAAAGACCTTCGATTCGTTCAGACCACCTGGTTTCTGACAAAATTTTAACAACACAGATATTTTCTTTCATTTTGTTTTTAAATTTGGACCACCGTTGCAATGAAAAGGGAAGAAAAGTATATGAAGATTACAGAGTTCCAAAAAGATTTATTGGTTCTAAGCAACTCTACACCAGTTAAACCAACCAATAAATTCTTCACATATAACGTTAGATAAATATGAAACATTTTCTCTTCCTGGGTTTTTATGTTTTCGAATATGCTCCTTCAAAAATGGCTCGAATTCAGCCAAACGATCGATTGTAACCAAGATAATTTCCATTATCAGAACAATTATGTATTTCATTATCCCCATGGAAGTCTAACCCTCTTTCAGGCAGAAATTTAATTACAGCAAATATGTTTTTCAAAATATTATTCAGTAATTCGATAAATTTTCTTTCTTTTTCTATAGTTCTGAATCAATTCTACTGGTTTTCTGAAATTGTAACATAGATGATTTAGGATAACTGTAAATAATACTTGTTTGAAATAATGTTGAATTTGTATGTCTGATTATTATGTAATGTATGTCTGAATGCCATAGATGCAATATTGTATTATTGATGCATGTATGTATCTTGCTCAAGATACTTACGATATAATTACTTCCTACGGAAAGATAATCAGTTTTTTAAAGACTTCTAATAGTGCAAAAATGATTTTGATTTTTAAAGTGATGTTAACCGAGAAATTGCATTTTTTACTAAAGGGTTTAATTTTATTCATAATAAGAATGTTAGATTTCAAAATGTTATCTCTCAATTGCAACATTTATTATTATGATTGCTGTAATTAATATTGTTAATTATATTATAACTTTCCTCGGCATAAATACAACCGTCATAAGACGGATACGTATAATAGTATTTAATTAATCTTAACAAAAATTTTTAGAAAAAATGTTTACTTAAAAATTTTCCAATTTGATAGTTTTCATTCGTGGCGTCCGCCGATTAAGACCTTTCCAGTCCATATCTGAAACATTAAGTTCATGACCTCGTTGACTTATACTGTCAATTAAAATATCTGAAATCAAGATAATTAAATGACATATTCACTAATAAGTTTTCATGTAAAGTGCAAATGTGCATTTTTCATTGCGGTGTGTAACTCATGTTTTACACGTCATTTTGTCACAGTGCTCAAAACACCCGCCATTTCTCAATATTGAATTTTTCAAATAACAAATTCAATTAAAATAATTTGGTTAATGTTATTTTTTTTCATAATTTAATAGAAAATTTTGATTTTTATATAAAATTGGTTTTTTTAAATGTTGAAACAATTGTTGGGTTTAAAACAATAAAATGATAATTTAAGCCTTTGCTGCGAATAATGTATTTAATGAAAAAAATTTCGACTATATAAGATAGCCTTGTGAGATTGACATTATTTGCAGCAAAGGCTTGAATTATCATTTTATTGTTTTAAATAATAAATGCTACTACCAAGAAATCATCACTTTAATAACTGGGTTTGGTTTATGTTTCGATGGTGTGGTGAATTTCCTTTTTGAGTTTAAAAAAATATTTATTTAGAAAAATTATTAAATTGTGGGATTAAAAAACTTGTTTATATATTGAGTTTTGGTAAATTAAGTTTGAACTTTTTTATTGTTATTACATTAAAATTTCAACCACATGGAATTATCATCTATACCAGCTTTAAACAGTTTATCCATTGTTTCAAATATTCCATCAGGGATCCATTTGATTGAAGATATATTTCTTTGGAAACGATTTAAAATTGAAAGGATTTCTAATTCAAATTCATAAAATCATTTAGCCTTTACATTTCTTGGCGATGATCCCGATGTTTTCTTAATGGCACATTCATATATAAATATTCTTAAATGCATTTCGTTTCATTGGAAAGATCTTGCCAATCGTCATTCAAATATTGAAAACATAACTGCTGCTGAATATAAATATATTTATCACGATTCTTTGAAATGTTCATCAAATTATGGAATTTCAAATAATGTAGCAGAGCAAATTGAAGACCAATTCAGTAATTGCCAAGGCCGTAAAGATTTATCATAGTCATTATCAAACAAGGTCAATCCATTTTCATCCGAAGACTGAAATGACTGTCCGACCATCAATACAACAGATGGAAAGAAATTTAAATATGATTACTCGTGTTCTTTAACGAATCACTAAGAACTGACAAAACATAAACTTTATTTATACAATTAACCCTATTTATTATAATCGGTTCTTGCTCAATTTTCTTTGACTAAATTGGCAAAGCAAATAAAACTCAATGGACAAAGCTTTCTATTGAATTAAGTAGTTCGATTGCAAAGTCATTTCTCTTTTTCTATCGGCATTGCATATTCTCTTAACCCTTTAACTGAATTTTCTAACCCCCCCCCCCAACCTCTTAACATCATATGATGTCCAGTGTATTTTGATAAGGATAAATATTATAAAATATGATAATAATAATAAAACGGCCTTGTAAATTTTTTTCATGACTCGTTTTGATGATAAAACTTTTCCATTATATTTAAAAAATTATCTCAATAAATAGTCAATAATTTCAATTACTTTTCAATTGTTAAACCCTATTATGATTGTAAACGAAGATTTCAGTGATTTTACAATAGATAATTCATTTGAAAATTATGTAGATATATTGGAAAGAAACAATTGACAATGGGGATCAACAAGATGATGTTGATTATGGAGCATTGTTTGAAGAACTAAAGAACTGTAAAGTGGGATTGTGTGTCGAAGAATGTTATATAATTTACCATACAAGAAAGATTTTTTGAATAAAATAAGTATTTGTAATAATATGTTCAGTTGTTGAAAAATAGTTTTATTAATTAGAATTTCCCTTATGAAATTATTTAATCAAAAAGCACAGCTGTTATATTATTCTTTGTCTTTTATTCTGAGTATGATTTTTTTATTATGTTTTCAATTTTTTAGTCTGTTAAAAGGATTAAAAAAGTTTCTAAATGCCGTAGTCAAAGGCTTAACCCCGTTTTTAGCCCAAGATAACTTCTGGGTATGGAAAAATAATTTCACAACAGATTCAGATTTATCAGTTAAAGCAGAGCTTTCCAACCTTTTCTTGTTTGTGACACACTTTTTAGACTTCCATCATTTCGCGACACAGCAAATCAGTTTTACCAGAAAACCAGACGTCATACAACTTACGCCATATGGTAAACCGTTATACAAGAGACAATGAAACTTATTTAAATATAAATATCGAATTCCAACGATTAACTAATAAATAGGGTAAACAAGCGTTCTTACAGCTAAAACACGACGGACTATATATGTGTGTTGTATTTCAGTCTAACAATCGTTAAAAAGTTTATAAAATTAAGGGACTCTGTGGCTTTTCATTATGTTCACGCGACACACCTATGCAGCGCTGCCGACACACCGGTTGGAAAGCTCTGAGTTAAAGTTATGTGAAAAAATTCATTTCATAATTTCATGACAATTTGGGGACCGTGTTAAAATATGCAGTAAACCTTTGATTATCAAAAACATCCAAATGTTATATTCGGTTAATAGCGATTAATAGAAACTGAGCAAATTCCTGCTTGATATGGTTAAAGCTCAAATAAAATTGACATATGTCTAGGATCTAACATTTACGTTCCTAAATGGTTGTGTTAAAAATGAATGTGGAAAATCAAATTATAACTGTTGCATATCTACAACAATGAGTCTTTGGTACTTAGAAACACAAAATTACACTGAAGTTTATTAACTTCATATTTTAATAACTGTTGAAAACTTGCATTGCGTCTATACAACACGGTGCTAAAAAGGTACCAATCCCCTCGAATCTCTTCATTGTCAAATCATGATTTTTGTTTTTCTACTATCTTTTGGACACCCTATAAGTTTTGATATTTATTTCAATTTAAGAATTCCACAGTGATCGGAATAGGTTCACTGGAGCAATGTCGGAACAGAATAGTAAATGAGACATCATTTAGTTTCTCGTTGGTCATATGATTCTTTTCCATTTGTGCATAACTGGATGTTTCCTTCAAATTTCATCTTTCAATTTGGCTAGTTGTTCACAATAGCAATTAGCATTACTATTTTCACCTGATTCCAAGACTTTTAGTACAGAATATTGATAATAAATTAACTGTCATTTCATGAACTTTGCAGTTTTCACTTGAATTTCACAATCCATAGACACATTTACTAAATTTCCTGTTATAAATGATTTATTTTGGCTATGAATCGAATTTGATGAAAGTGTATGAATCCGGTATAGTAGGTTTACTTGAATGACTTTTAGTAGTATCCAGGTGTAAAGTTTTCTGTCAAATCCAAGTTGTTATTCAAAGTATTTGCTTGATGAGGTTCAAACTTAAGAATTTTGTACACAGTAGAATGTCAGCGACTTTTACAAGATTTCCATATATTGGAACATTTTCTAAGCCTAGCTCACTGAAAATTAGTAAACCAATTTGAAGAGTTCCGTGACAGAACCTTTATAAAAATCTTTGCATATTGCATTACCATTTTTTGAAATTTCTAGAACACACAACATCTGAGATGAACTTTTTCATCATTCATGTTAACCGTTATAAAAATTTAAATAAATAAATAATTTTTAAATCCTAAATTATTAAGCTTTTTAAATATACAACTATTTACTATAGCTGGTTTTAGAACGGTAAAACAATTTAGTGATATAATTTTTTTATACAATTTTATTTAGTAAAAATTATCTATCAAAAATTTACATTTTAAAGCAAATCAAGCTTTGCTTTCTTTACTTTCATGTAAAATTTCAATATAATATTAATACGTTTCTTTTTACTGTAAAATAAATGAAAGTTCACCAAATTTTTTAATAAAGTTTTAGGTAGTAAAATTTTGAGTCTCTACAAGAATTATAATCTGGTCATCCCAAGCTTGAATATTTCTTTTCAATCAACTAGTTTGAAATAATGTGACAAAGTTATGAATTATAAGATTATCTATTTGGTGGCTTCTTGAAAATTTAATAAAATTATACTTTCCAGGTCTTCCAAAGGGGGTTGTTAGACCAACAGCAGGGTACGCTGTTGCCTTGAAATGGTCTATGAAAAATTTGTATGACGTCAATTCTGGAGAAACTTGGTGGGCTGCAAGTGATTTTGGGTGGGTAGTTGGTCACTCCTACATTTGTTACGCTCCTCTACTTCATAGGTGTACAACTATTATTTATGAAGTTAATATTCCGTTCGAATTCCATGATAACTTATTTCTATTCATAGGGTAAACCAGTCGGAACTCCAGATACTAGCCAATATTTTAGAGTTTTAAATTGGCACAACCCCGTAGCTTTATTTGTTGCTCCCACAGCGCTTAGAGCTATCCGCAGGGAAGATCCTCAAGTTATCCATGGTGCTAGATATCGCCATCCTCGGTTTAGGTCTCTTTTTTTAGCAGGTACATAATAATTTTAAATCAATTATAAAATAATTATAAAAAATTTTCAAAAAATATTTGATTTATTTTAATTTAAAAATTTCGGATTTATTTATTTAAATAATTATTGATCGTTAAATAATTATTAAATAATTATTAAATAATTATTAAATAATTATTAAATAATTATTAATATGATATTAATATAGCCGTTTAAAAATGATAAATTGGTTGGAGAAAGTTACATCCACAGAAGAATATGAAATAATATGCATGCTTTTTCGACATGAGCAGCAATAATATGAAGATTAAAGAAACAATAGACATGTTGAATCCTATAACAATCGACTAAATATGAACATCAAAGCAATGAAAGGCATGACAACAAATCAACGAAATAGTTTTTTGAAGGAATGTATGTTTAGAGAAAAAACTATAAAACATACCTGATCCAAAATTTCGTATCCGGCATCGTGGATAAATTCAGCGGAACTAATACACATGTAGTTACCGAGACAGCACCTTCAGCGTATTGTTCGAGTTTATGATAATCGTGACAGAATGGATTACCTTCATGACTTAGCTCATAATTTTAACTTTTAATTATTTTTTTGCATCCTATTAATAAACTTTTTTTCAGATTAATTTTTTTATTATTTTTGATAAAAATTAATAAACCATGTAAAAAATCAAATGAAAAATATCAAGATCTGTAATTTGCTGGATACTAAAAGTTTTTGAATTTTCGAAGAATTTTCCAACGATGAATTTGCCGTAAACCAAAAATTTTCCTGCTTGAAATTTGTGTTACGAGTCATTGATAAATATTTTACCTAGTATTAAATTTGACAGGTGAACGCGCTAAGTTCTAACAGAAAAGATTATGTTATCTTAAAATTCTGATTAAAATAGGAATCCATATCAAGAGAAGATTGAAATTTCAACAAAATTGAACCTTCGTTCGATCATCAACCATCCGTTTATGAAAGAACTATTTGGTAAAGGAATTTAGCATGACATGTTTCTGTATAATAATGATATTAAATTGTTAATATTGACCGGAAACAATTCATTCGTATACAAACATTCATATACCACGCATGCCCAACATGACACGCGAAGAAGTTTTGGTGGAACACGGTGAAATACTAAAAATACGGAGTTTTTAATTTTAAGTATTTCCCTATTTATTTCCATATACATATTTGTGTGAAACTATGTTCTTCACTATGAATTAATTAATTAGTGATAAAAGGAACCGCCTTACAGTAGACAATTCAGAGCATACATGGTCTTAAAATAAAAAAATATAATCCATGAATTGCAAAATTTGCATCAGATATGCAACAACAACGTTCCAATAAAAAGTAATTTCATGTACGGTACATTTCCGAATAATGCACCAGTCATAATGGTAAGCCACTGGTACATTAATAGAAAAAAAACTGCCCGAATAATGTACCATGTTATACTATTAATTCTTCATTTAGGCTTTTATTTCACTTGTTTATGCAATATAGTAGGTTAGAGACTGCGATAGTGAAGTGGTTTCGTAACTTGTTGTTACTTATAGGGCTATTAGAGAAAAAACAAAACGGTTTGTAGAAATGTTTCTTGAAGATTATACGAATTTTGAGTGTTCAGATCATTGGATCCGAAATGTTTGCCGACGTTACAATATTTATTCAAGAAAAGTGACACATATAAGCCAGCAACAGACGAAGACGAATAAGAAATTGTTGCAATTAGTTAATGATTTTTTTACGAAGTGTAAGGCAACAATCTGCTTCTCTTTCATGGTCAAATATTTATGTCATAATCGCACTCTACATTTCAAGGGCGAAAAAAGAATCGATGGCTTAGATATTGGATACTCGAAAAACAGATTATACTGCAAATGTGTCAAATGGATCAATAATTTGAACAATGATTATTTTCAAGGGCTTGAAAAAATTTCCACGAGTTTCATTGCCAAACAATATTTAAATTGTAGTAAGCGATTGTGGATCAATGAAAATACAATTCTGATTGTTACTGATATATTTTTTGAGTCGCATTTGCGACAAGAAGCAGTTACTTTCCTTCAGAGTAAATGGTGGAACAAATGGATTGAAGATGGGACAGAAATTTTTACCGCAAATGGATATCGAAAGAAGCCTGAGTAACAAGATATGGTCAATTTTGTAAGTGAGGCAGTTAAACGGATCAAACCAGAAATTATTAAGCGCTCCTTTGAATGTTGTGGCATATCTGGTTACGGCGAAGTTGTCCCGAAGTGTAAGTACAACATATATTATAAATGAACTTGAAGTGTGTGACAGTGGCGAGGTTGAAGTTGAATTGACTAATAATGATACATCAAGCAATGAAGAAGCCGACCCCAGTGAGCAATCAGATTCATTATCAAATGATTAAAATTAAAATGTTTTGAAATTATGAATTAATAAATGAATAAATACCTAACTTAGCTTTTATTTCTTTTACATTTTTTTACATTTCTTTTTCATTAGTCCAATAATATACCATTGGTACACTATTAGAAATAAACGGTCTGATTAGCGTACCATGGTACATAATAAGTTCTTTATTTTCAGGCTTCAAAAAGTGTAAAATTCGAATAGTGTACCATGTTACATTATTAAAATGTATATAAACATTATTATTATTATTATTATTATTATTATTATTATTATTATTATTATTATTATTATTATTTTTGGAAACATCCAAAAGAAAAATGTCAGATTCAAAGAAACAATTCTCATCATAAACAGACAGCCAACGATCAACACTAAAGAAGAAATCAATGAAATCATGAATTTGATCTATTGTCATTGACCTTGAGAATAACTGACAATGCATAAAGAAATTTAAAAAAATATATAATAAATTAAAAAGTAATAATTAGAATAATATAGAAAATTTAAAAAAATAGGATTTGAAAATCAAAATTGACACATTTATTGATATATTTAGAATATTTTCAAATATTTTATTAGGCTTCTAGAAGCTAATTATAGAAGCTGTATAAAAAAATTTAAAAATTTTAGTTTGTGTCATTTTGGAATTTTAAATATAAAAATTTTAAAAGTTTTTAATAAAAAAATTCATTATATTTACAACCAATGAGAATTGAAAGGTATTTTGGGGAAGAACATTGCTAAATTCCAGGAGATTGACAAGGACTATCTTATAGTCGAAAATTTTTTCATTAAATTCATTATTTGCAGCAAAAGGCTTAAATTATCATTTTATTGTTTTATTATTATTATTATTATTCGGTGCCGCAATCCAACCGCCGTAAGACGTGTATTATTATTAATTAATATTAATTCAAAAATGTTCGAGCTTTCCTGGGGTTCCAAATTTCTCATTTGATATTATCAAATATAATATGTTTAAAAAGATGAAGAATAAAAGTAATACAACTATATATTGAAGGTTCCCCTTTAATGAGAATAAAACAAGTACAACTTTATAAATGGTATTTTATGAAGTATATTAACAGATGTTAAATCTTTATTTTATATTGTAAATGATAGAAACCGCTTTCGAATTCCTTTAGTTGTGTAATAATATATCGGTTATTTAAACTTGTTGTTGCAATACCCCTCTTCTTGTAAATTCTTAATCAATATTGCTCAACCTTTATATATAAATTAACCTAGGAGAACATTGTGACGTGGACACTTTAAATTGGGCTAAGGAAAATTTTAAAGTTCCAGTTTTGGATCACTGGTGGCAAACGGAAACTGGATGGGCGATCACGTGCCCTGCTGCCGGTTTAGAAACTCGAGAAGACTTAGTTCCCCCTCCAGGTTCAGCTGGACGACCAGTTCCTGGTTATGATGTTAGGATTCTCGATACAAATACGGGTGTGGAATTAGGCCCTAATCAATTGGGAAGAATAGTTGTAAAATTACCCATGCCTCCAGGAATGGCATGCACTTTGTATAAAAATGATGAAATGTTTTCCAAAATATTTTTCTCTAAGTTTCCTGTTATTATTTTTAATTGTATATAATTTTTAACAATACATTTAGGGATATTACGATACAATGGACGCGGGAACGAGTACTGAATTTGGGCATATAATGGTCTTAGCTCGGGATGATGACGTTCTCAATGTTGCTGGACACCGATTGAGCAGTGGCGCTTTAGAAGAAGCATGCTTAGAAAATCCTTGTGTGGTAGAATGTGCAGTGATTGGCCTAGACGATCCCTTGAAAGGTTTCATAATATTTGTTATTAATCGTTCATGGTGCATTGTGTTTATACGAATGTCCGTTTCATTAATAATGTCTATATATAAAATCCTGTAAATTTAAGTAAACCTTTGCTTAATTCATGATTTCCGAAAATTTAAAGAAAATTGAAATAATTATATATCGATTATAATGCAAATGTCAATTACAAACTCATTAATAAATTAATTAAAATTTTGATTATGACATTAATCATTTCACTAAGAAAACAAAATCGTCGATCTTGATAAACGGAGTAGCAGCTTGTCAAGCGGTGTCGAAATAATTTATGTTTTTTATATTGGATAAGTTAGAAAATTGGAAAAATAATCATATAGTTTGCAGATGATTACGATTTGTTACGATTTCATGCGACAGGGAGAAAGGATCTGGTATTACATAACAATTGTATGACAACTGAAATTTTTAACTTTCATCAAAATGATAAGTATCAGAATACTTTTTAATTAATTTAATTATTTAGATTTACATTCGATAATTATGGATAAGAAAAACAAGTATAAAAAAATTATATTCAATGTGTTAAAACAGCGCTGTCCCACTTATTATAGCCCGCAGGCCATATTTTCTTCACTAAACATTTCGAGGGCCAAGAATAAGGTGACCAGACGTCCCGCTTTTTCACGATTTATCTTGTGTCCCGCAACGTTTTTCAAAAGTCCCGACTTTTAGAATTAAGTTAAATTTTATATTTATGAAAATCATTGTTTTGCATTCTAAGAATCCTACGGACTGCTAAGGCTAACATATTGCTTTTCTTACCCAGTTACATTGTATTTGTTTCTCAGATGATACACTTCGTGTTCGTACTGCGCGCTAGGAAGCTAATTAAACAAATAAATATTACAAATCTGCTACTTACCATAGAAAATTAAGGTAAGTAATTTATTTATATATTTCATAAATACATAAATTTTCTTAAACTTAGCCTAAAATACTCGCAGTCTTCAATTTTATATTGATAACAAAAAGTATATCACTGACCCTAATCTTAAAAGAAATTGTAGAAAGAAATATAAAAATAAAATTTTGCAAATATTTTACGTTAATCAAACTAATAATATGTCAAGGAATAAAATATACAATTTTTTATATTTATAAATTGTACTTATGTTAAAAATCAAAAAATATTATCATATTATTTTTATTCTATATGAAAATTTTTGTTGATAACCCCGTCCTTCAAAGTTGTCCCGCTTTGCCCATCTAAAAATCTAGTCACCTTAGCCAAGAAGGTTGATAAATGAAAATTCAAATATTTTATTTATACTAAAAAGAAAACTTTAAAATACACCTATCCCCCCGATTTACACGGTACTTGTTTTACACGTTTTCGCTTTTACACGATTTTTCAAATAAGTTTTTTTTGTTTTTATCGCACTCTACTAAATGCTACTGTGTTTGAACACGTGCGCTGTGTACACATCTCACGGGGAATCCCGAGCTTATGTGCTGACTTGCTGCACATGCACACTGTGTCTGTATTTCTTCGCATAAAATTAAAGTTTTAAAGTTTAAAGTGAGTGCATAATTTAGATTACATATTATAAATTAACATAAATTAAAAAAAATTATAGGCTTTTAATGTCGAAAGAAGTTAGAAGAAAAGTTATTTCTTTAGAAACTAAAATCGAAATTTTGGATCGCTTACGAAAGGGAGATAGAGTAGTAGATGTTGCAAAATCATATAGCATGAACGAAGCTACAATAAGAACTATTAGAACAAATGAAAACACAATTAGAAAGAGTGTTGCAGCTGGCAATACCACGAGTATGGGCACAACATCATACACCAGAAATATCGCAATGGAGAAAATGGAGAAAGCGTTAATGCTTTGGATAGAAGATCAAACACAAAAAAGAGTACCCATTGATACGGCCGCTATAACAAATAAAGCAGTACGAATTTACGAAAAAATTGTAGAGCAATTACCATCTTCTTCAACTGAAAAGAAGCCAAATTTTTTGGCAAGTCATGGCTGGTTTGAAAGATTTAAAATAAGACATTCTTTACACAGCTTAAAATTAAAAGGTGAACTGGCTTCTGGCGACGTAGATGCAGCCCAAGAATATCCAGCAAATTTTGGAGAAATTATTAACGACAATTCATACACCCCTGATCAGGTTTTCAATGCTGATGAGTCAGGGTTATTCTGGAAAAAAATGCCTGAAAGGACTTATGTCTCAAAATTTTATAAATCGGCTAGTGGTCATAAAGCAGCAAAAGATCGCATAACAATTCTTTTCTGTAGCAATGCTTCAGGAGATTATATTATGAAACCATTAGTGATTAACAAATCAAAAATGCCCCGTGCCTTTAAAGGAGTAAACATCAAAAATCTTCCCGTTTATTGGAGGGCTAATAAGAAAGCGTGGGTTACTGCTGCAATGTTTACTGAATGGTTTCATGAATGTTTTATCCCAGATGCCAAAAAATATTTAGGTTCAAAGGGATTGCCTTTTAAAGTGCTTTTGTTAATTGACAATGCGCCGGGTCACCCACAAGATCTAGAATATGAGAACGTTGAAGTAATATTTTTACCAACAAATACAACTTCATTATTACAACCATTGGACCAAGGCATAATTTCTACTTTTAAAGCTTTGTACATAAAACGAGCCTTTGGAACAAATGGAGAAAAATGAATCTTTAACAGTTATTAGTGCTTGGAAAAATTTTACAATATTAGACTGTGTGAAGCATATCGCCTTATCATACACTGCGATTAAGCAAACAACGCTCAATAGCTGTTGGAAAAAAATGTGGCCAAATGTAGTCAAAAATGAACATTCCGTTTCAACATTAAATGATGAATATTCGCAGATAGTACAGATGGCGCATTCATTGGACGGAGAAGGTTTTGATGATTTTACTGATGATGATATCGCAGAGTTAATGGCTGATAAAGAACTAAGTGAGGATGATTTAGTTAACTTAGTTTGCGAAAGTGAGTCTGAAAAATCTGATGAAGAGGAATTAGTACCAGTAACATTCACTGCTAAAGTCATCCGCGAAGGACTCGCATTGGGAAGAAAGCTGGGTAATCATTTTATACAAAATGACACAAACGTAGAAAGGGCTTTACGATTCCAACGTGACATAAATCGCTGCTTGGCTCAATATGAAGAAGTTTACAAAGATCTTACAAAAAATTCGAAGCAATTGTTAATAACCGATTTTATTACCACCTCTCAGAATGTAAATAATTCTGCTTCAAACATCGAATCGGCACAAATAACTTCGAGTGATGAAAATGAATTCCAACCTTCGATTCCGAAAAAAAGAATGAGAGTAATTTCTGATAGTGATGAAGGATAATAAAACACCTTTGGTTTTATTTTTTGTTCTTCTGTTTAATGTATTGTAATTAAATAAAAAAACAGTGTTTCCGTAATATATTACATATTTTAACCTGTCAATGCATTTTATTTTTATTTCTGTGTACACCTAAAAATATTGAAAAAAATCACAACTGTTAAATAGCAAAATTATGCATTTTCTGCAAGCTTTTCGATTTACACGGTTTTGACTTGAAAATTTTTAATTTTCGATTTACACGTTTTTCTCAGGAACGTATCTACCGTGTAAATCGGGGGATAGGTGGATTCGTAATATATTAATGAGAACATTGTGACCGTAATTGTTTAGCAACAATATCTTCTATGTCCACATCAATATTTGTTGTGGCAACTCTAATTATATCTTCAAAAGTGAAATCTTTCAAACTGTTTCTATATTTTGACTTTATATATTTCATATCAGAGTAAGCACGCTCGCAGATATATGTACTTCCGAACATTGATACAATTTGAAGTCCAAAATTTCTCAATCTTGTATGTTTCTCGTTATCTAAAAATTTGAATATTTCTATTCCAGTTACTCCACAAGATGTAAAAAATGGGTCGGCCTGCAGGTCGCATAATTCTATTTGATATTTAAGATCAACGGAGTTGATATCAATATTAATTGGAAAGTTCCCATATCAGATTTACAAATGTGTTGGGGGTAATGTAGAAATGCACAAAATAAAAATTTAAACACAAATAAAAGCAATATTAAAATGACACAAATTTATAAAATTTGAAAAATAATACTGATCAGGGGAAATGACCATGGTTCAACGCCAGGAATAATAATAAAAACTTAATGAGGAATCACCAGAGAAAGTTATAACGTAAAAACAAATTAATTAAAATTAATTAAAATTAATTAATCAGCTAGTGGGAAGTCCGAGTCGATTGGAAACCCGAGCTCTGTGGAAAAGTAAAAGAAGCACGAAAGAGTTTCAAACGATCAGATTAACTTTAGACTAAGTATCAATGACGGACCGAGCATTTTACTTATTGTTGAGACAATTAGACCCGAAATGAGAGAATAATTGTTGGATAGTAATTAAATTGTTTTGAAAGACGCGATATATATAATCTATACACCAATCCCTCGATTTACGTGTTAGATACGTTCCAGATAACGTGCAAATCGAAACCGCGCAAATCGAGACTTCAAATTCATACAAAAATGATAGATAGGTTCCAGAAAATAAAAATCTGCGTAAATGGAGACTTCTAGTACATATAAAGTAAGAGGATAGGTTCCAGAAACTCGCGTAAAACGAGGCATCAAAAAATACAATTTTATTTAGAAATAGATTTAAAAAATCGACATTTAAATTTTAAATTGTAAAATTTATAACATATTCATTGTTAAAAGGTATATTAAAAGGAATAATTGTAATTTAATTATTCCGCCTCCTCACTACTATATTCTAATTCAACCAATTTTTTTCTTTTTGGTTGACTCGTAATCGCTACTATCATCGGATTCAAATCCAGCAGCGTTCTCTTCTTCTCGTATTATTAAATAGTCTGTAACCAACTTACCTGTGTGTAGAAATTTATTGTTCCGAAATTTAATAACTTTATTATAGGAATTGTGAAGGTGAGAGAAAAAAAATTGAACATACCAACACAAAACACATATTAAAAAATGCATGAAAAAATTTCGGAATTGGGTGTATAAACAAGCAAAATCTTGAGCGAAACACGTGCACTCAACAACACAATATTTGACGTACTACACGCGTAATGGAGTGGGTTACAGACGTCTGGTCGTTGAAATATGAGTAATCTTATGCAATATATGCATTTGAGAGACACTTGTCACCAAATATGTTTGATTTCATTAAAATATATTATTTTTTATGACCGCATAAAATGGGTACCGCGTAATTCGAGGGATTTATATATAAATGTTTATTGAAGAGAACAAACAAATGATATTGTTATTGTTAAATTGATAAATTAAACTTAAATTGTATAGTTACTTTCTTGAAAATAAAACTTAATTGTGTTGGATCTTGTTGTTTTGAATAAGGACAAATGTCAGGGCCGTAACTAGGGTGGTGCGAGCGATGCAGTCACACAAAGCGCATATCTGAAAGGGGTGCAAAATTGGAATGTAACATTTTTTTTAATGTTACCAAAAAATAACAAAATATAAATAAAAGAAATTATCAAATGACCTGAACGAAATAAACGACACACTAACTAGTCTATCTTTAACATTACTGATTGGACTGGTTCATTAGCGTGCCTTCGTAGGTGAGTATTTTGAAAAATGTTAGTCCCCAAAATGGGCTCCTGTCATTTTTTCAATTAGCAACAGAATTTTAAGAGCATTACCACCATTTTATAATAGCTGGAGATGAATAAATAGTTAACAATTTTAACATGAATATTATAATTATTATAGTAGGCTGATTTGAATTCGGGTTTTAGTGGCGCCAGATATATGAACCGCACAGGGCGCAATAATACCTTGTTACGGCCCTGACAAATGTAGTCAGATTGTGATTCAATTCCTTCAAAAATTGTTATAAGTCTAACAATAAAATAACAAAGATTGTTATAATAAGATTACTAGACCTAGTTATTTGATGGAACTTCAGTACAACAGATTGCTTCTAGTTTTGTACTCTCGACTTGATTTTTAAAGACCATTTCTCTTTAATTTCAATTTTTTTTCACTTTATTCAACAATTGTCATATTAATGTTTGTAAGACTATAGAACAAAACAAAAGTATTGAATTTTAAAAAAGATCAAGGATGAAAACAAACATAAATATGAACCACTTTATTCGTCTGATTCTTTAATTAGTAAATTTCTCTATCAACAATCTGTCGAAATATTCTTGTGAGTTCTACATAATTTTATAGGTTTTTAGACTCTTTCAAGGCAAACATAATATTTAGTGGAAAGTTTCCCCTTTCATTGATAAATTCAGAATCTATCATGATATTTCGTTAAGGACAAGTACCGTTGGCATTACTGGTTCCTGATGCCAATACGGAGAAGTCACCGGAAGACATTGTAAGTGACACAATTAAAATTGTTCGAGATAGGATTGGAGCTGTTGCAGGAATGCGTACCGCCGTAGTCGTTCACAGGTTGCCTAAAACGAGATCGGGCAAAATATCCAGAAACGCCATTGCCGCTATGGCTAATGGAAAACCGTTCAAGGTGAGTTTACTCTATTTCAATAAAATTGGATTGAGAATAAGTAGGAGAAATACTTTAAAAATTTAGATAATTTATTCATTTCTACGTCATTTTTAAAAAATTATACTTTTTGATTCCTTTTTTAAAAAAATCTCTTACCGTTAATAAATTAATTATAGGTCACTAAATAATGACATCGATTTAAATATAAGTGTAGTGCCTCCGCGTTATAGAAGTTTGCATTTTTATCTATATTATATTAAAAATTTACTAAGAGAAAAAAGGTTTGTTTAAATAATCAGAAATTGTAAATACGCACGCTTTAAAGAAGAAAACGAAGATGATGATGCTCAAAAATAAAACTCTTATCAATAATACAGAAAGATAATCAATAATATATATATATATATATATCAATACAATGTCAATTGAAAAGAAATCAGTGGTGAAATTGGAAAAAAAAGTTCTTATTTTATATATAATTTTCCTTGTTATGCTATAGACACGAAAGTAAACATACAAAGCACATAAATTAGCAACAGTGTGCAAACAAAAAATTTTAAAAATTTGACTCATTAATAAAATATTGCACATTGTTCATATATAAAATTTGAACCAGTTGAAAAGCCAAATCACTATATAGCGAAGAGTAATGTTTAAAGATGTTGAACCGAGTGAATACAGGAAAGAAAATGCATTGGTACTTTAATTTCAATCAAATCATTTACAAAAAGATGTATTCCAATAACAGGATCTAGATCACTTATCACAAACAAGCAATTATCACGAACACTGGAAAAAAGTGCACAAATCAGCACCACTCTTACACGAAACAAAATGCAAAATGTTACAAGATGCGTTCAAAAACTCATTGCAAAGATTAGCCGCTGAGACTCTTTACATAAAAAAACTTAAACCATCCATCAANTGGGGATAATCTAATCTAACTAATATAACTAATCTAATATAACTAATCTAGTGGGGATATTACCCTAATGGACACAGGCCTCCCACTGTTTTCATGTTTTATAGCCATTTTGCCCCTAAAAACGCACAAAAAAACACAAAAAGCCCTTAAAAACGCACATTTTTTATTTTTCCTCATTTTGCAAGATTTAAAAACATATGCGTTTAAGCCCGCAAAACTGTAAAAAAACATCGATAAAGATATGAAAAACGTATATCGGCCTGCGTCCATTAGGGTAATATCCCCACTACTTGGAGGAACGCAGGTCTCGAGGCTTGCGAATGCAACATGTGCTGGACTCGAAGCTTGCTGGTCTCGAAGCTTGGTGCTATAAAAAAATAAAAAAATAAAAAAATGAAAAAATAAAAAATAAAAAAATAAAAAATAAAAAAATAAAAAATAAAAAAATAAAAAAATAAAAATTTAAAAAAAATAGAAAACATAGGATCCAGTAAAAAAATTTATTCTAAAAATGAACTGTAATATTTGCAATAAAGTTTTTAAAAATAAAACAGGGTTAATGTCCCACTACAAGTCGAAGGCTCACTTACTAAAAGAAAATAATCTTAATGACACAAATTCTAAACTCTGTCCTAAATGTAAAGGAAGATATCTGCATTCAGGATATAATAACATTTTGAAAATTGTATCGGAAAACTTAGAGAAGTATTTACATGCCCTCATTGTAACTTTTCAACAAAAATGAATTTCTATTATCAAAGACATTTAATAGGACACTTAAAAGAGAATCCAACACGAAGTCTACCTAATGAAAGAAACTCCGACGAAGAAGAATGCTTTTCAGAAGGAGAACCTGATCATGTTGAAAGAGAAAAATATAACTGGGATAATTTTAATCACATAGATGAATTTAAATTAAAAATTAATGCACCTGCAACCCCTGGAGAATACATAAAGAGAAATAAAAAAAATATAAAAGATTCTTTCTGTGAAGCTTTAAAAAATTATAAAGCATCAAGGTATAATGTTATAAAATATAAAATCACAATCAAAGCAAAATACTGGAGAGGACCAGTAAGCCAAGAAGAAGCAGAACCCTTAGATGTTGAAATCCCAATGCCTTTTAAATATTTATTTTCAACTAGAGGATTTAATAAAACCATCAAAGAAATAATTCAAGCAGTAGAAGCAAAACAAGAAGAGATTGAAAATGAATTAGGAGATTCAAACTTAGTATTCCATAGCTTCCAATCTTTAGTAATTGATTATTGGAGAGGATTACCACCTAATCCTAAATCCTATATTCCTACACCATTTAAATCTAGAAATATTATAAACGTACAGAATAAGGATAACAAATGTTTCATGTGGTCAATACTTGCACATTTACATCCTCAAGTTGATAACCCTCAAAGAGTTTCAAAATACAAAGAATATGAAAATGAATTAATATTCCCTCGTGAGTTCATGCATCCAATGAAACTAGAAGACATTGCAGAATTTGAAAGACTAATAATCTTAAACTTAATATTTATGAACACGTTAAAGGATGGGGACATGGATACAGAGATATTATTCCAATTTATATTTCTGACTATGAAATACAGGGTAATGAAGTACAAGGAAGCGATAGGGAGATATATCTTTTAATCTTGGAAGATGAAAATAATCAACATTATGTTTTAATAAAAAACTTTCAAGCCTTACATCACCAGAGAATCGAACTTGTGGAGGTGGAACATGTAAAAGATGTCTTCATTATTCAACAACTAAAAACTCCATGATTAAGCATGCAAGATTTTGTGAAAAGGATTCACCAGCTTTAATTAGAATGCCTACAGATCCCAAGATGCATTTTAAAAACTTTTCAAATTTATTACAAACATTAGGAGTTGTCTACGGAGACTTTGAATCTATAAATTATAAACAAGATCTAGTCAATCAATATTTAAAAATAATAGAAAAAATAAACTCATGGATGCATGGAAAGCCTCTAAACAAAAGGAGAAGCCAACAAGGTTAAAGGCCTTTCTAAGAAAAAATAATAAACCTAATAGTGTTAAAAAAACTAAACAATTACCATCTGCCTATAAATTATTATTTAAAAGTAATTATCCCGAAGTCATGGAATCTAGAGAATATGCATTTCAAGGAACCTCAGAAGATGTCTTGGATCATTTTACTACAAGTATAAATCTCCTAGAACATGACATATTTGAAGCATTAAAAACAAAGTATCCTAAAAATATTTCATATCAACAATTGGAAGAATATAAAAATACTTCCAACTGCTGGATGTGCAAACAAGAGTTTGTGGACCCCAGTGATGAGGAATCAGATTATGGGGAATACGATGATGAAGAATCCAATCCTGAAAATAATTATAAAGAATCTGATAAAGTCCTCGATCATGACCATTTAAAAAAGTGATAATAATTATCGAGGAGCAGCCCATAGAGGTTGCAATCTTAAATGTCATACACCCAAATTTGTGCCAGTTATATTTCATAATCTTTTTGGTTATGACATACATCTATTTATAAAACAATTAGCAGAAAATGCCCAAAACTCTTTCAAGGTTATAGGACTTACAAAAGAAAAATATAAATCACTTGAATGTGGGAAATTAAAATTTATAGATTCCTTAAACTTTCTCCAAATGTCTTTAGATGGCATAGCAAAAACATTAAAACCAGAAGATTTTAAATCACTCGAGAGTTCTTGGTAAAAAATAATATTCCAGAAGAAGAATACTCGACATGCTTGGCGAAAGGAATATATCCCTATGACTACATTGATTCATTTGAAAAATTAAAGGAAACATGTCTGCCAGAGAAAGAAGCCTTTTATTCAATACTTTCAAAATCTGGGATTACAGATCAAGAATATTCCCGAGCACAGAAAATGTTTAACCTGTTTGACTGTAAAACTTTAGGAGACTATACAAATATGTACCTATCCTTAGATGTTTACATCCTAGCAGATTGCTTTGAAGAATTTACAAACTCTTTTGTTCTTAAACCTTATAATTATATAACAGCTCCTTCTTTAGCTTGGGATACTATGTTATATACCATTTGGACTTCAGATCTTCCAGAGTCTGATAAAATTATAGATCTTTTAACCGACCAAGACATGTTTAATTTAATTAAAACAAACATTAGAGGAGGAGTATCCTCAGTAATGGGGAATAGAGAAATAAAAGCTAGAAATGCAATAACTAATAGTAGAATGCTTTCAAAGACCTCTGAGCCTTATATAAAACTTAATGATGAGGAACTAAAAGAAGTATTAGAAGGAATGAAGAATCCTATGTTTATACTTTATATAGATGCAACAGCTTTATATTCTGGTATAATGACTCAGTTTTTACCAATGAGTGACTTTCGTGAGATATACTCAGATATTGGATACCAGAATAGTTCCTTCCTAAAAGACCTTATTAATGAAATACTTGCAACCCCTAAAGATTCAGCAATAGGATACTTTATAGAATGTGACCTCGAATATCCTGAGGATATAAAAGCACAAACAAGACACTTCCCTTTAGCCCCTATAAGAAGAAAGATTAATGTCCAAGAACTTGCATCCTGGCAAATCGCACAGGATAAACCACCAACAACAAAGCTTCTTTGTGATCAAACAGATCGAGAATATTATCTCTGTCACTATAGACTCCTGCAGTTTTATATTTTTACAAGGAATGAAAGTAAAAAAAGTTCATAGTGTTATAAGATTTAAACAGGCAGCATTCATGAAGCCCTTTATAGAGGAGAACATCCGTTGTAGAAACATTGCAAAAAGAGAAGGTAACCTTTTAAAAGACAATGGTTATAAACTTTTAAACAATTCAGTCTTTGGCAAGACCATGGAAAATGTGGACAAGTATACTCATATTGAACTCTTGACTAATAGCCCGAAGGACGTTGCCCGTTATAATCGTATGCTAGGAAAGCCTACATTTAAAAACGCACAGGTATTTTCTGAAAGTCTTTCTGCAATAGAACTACAGAATTTTGAGAAAACATATAATAAACCAATATTTATAGGCTTTGCAATTTTAGAACTTTCAAAATTTATTATATTATATATTGTATTAAATTTAGTATTCATAATTTGTTTATCTTTAGAGTTTAATATTGTAGTATTTAACTTTACAACTTGTTCAGTTAACAGACTTTGTAACTTGTCAAATTTATCATTAAATCGTTGTTCGATATTATTAAGCTTTGATTCCATTGAATCCATTTTTGTTGTTAATGAACTTTCAATTCTTGTTGTTTTTAAATCAGTATATTTTTAACACCATCAACATATTTTTTATTAACTGCATCAGCTTCATCAGTTGGAAAAGATAATTCTTTTATCTTGTGTCCATTTAAAATTAGATCACCCTTCATTGAATCACCTCTTTCATTAATATATTTATTTTCTGTTAAAGTTAATATTTCTTCTGTATTAAACCCTGTTTTTATTGTTCCACCACCTCTATTACATGGAATATAAGAACTCATTTATTAATAATTTAAAATGACATGTGGAACTTCGTATTCAAACCTGTTTCAAATGTAAATACATTGAAATTTCTTCTCCATTAAAATCAATCAATTCTCCTTCTTGATTAAGAATTTTAAAATTAATATCCATTATATATTTTCTACATAAAGGTAAATAATTTGGAGGATTCATTCTTTCAACTATTTTATATCCCATAGGAACTGTGTTTGAGGGAAAGGAATATAAAACATTTGTTTGTTTACCATTATTATAAGAACCTGTTATACAATCGCAATGAATATTTATTGTGTTTGTATTTATTATTTTTATAATATTTTCTGATGTTATATTCTCAACTTTAGGTATGTTATAATGACTCTGTGTAAATCCTAAAATTGTTCTAAAGAAACTATTATTTTGAAACCTAATTCCTATATTCTTTAAAGTCATTATACATTTTGAAGTTGGTAAATCTATTTTAATTTCAATAGCTCCATTTGTTTTTTTAGAAAGTATATTATTTAAATCTTTTATCTCATAAGCCCCGGGTTCTATTATTATTATAATGTTATCCTCGAATTTTGGGGGGCTTACATAACTAAATGTGTTATTATCTTTAGTTATATTAAAAATAGTTATATTATAAGCACAAAACCATAATAGACCTAATTCATAATTTAAATTTTGATCTAATTTAATTGAATCTTGAAAGTTTATAGTAAAGTCTGATTCTTTTGAATTTATAGATAAAGTTCTTGAATATTTATCTGACATTATGTTTACCATTTTTTTAAATTATCTTCCGGAAGGTTGCGAAGCTCCATTTTCATAGAAGAGATTTTAAATCATTATAAATTTCTTGGATTAAGGAAGTGAAACCTTCTTCTTTAGATTTATTCAATCTATACAAAACATATAAGCTTAAAATACCACATATTTTAGTATTATTAGGTTTGAACTTGTAAAGAATTAAAAGTGTAGTCCGAGAGATAGTCTTCAACTTCTTTAGTGGGTTTAATCCCAAAAGAATCAAAGTATATAGATTTATTATATATACAAACCCAATGAGATCCTTTTTCATTTGAATTTTGATAATTTATAATGATATTCTTTGGAGTGTCTTCTTTCAGACTCGACAATTCATCATTCATTAATATTTTTATTTTTAAATTTAAATAATCTGCATAATCTTTTAAATCAAAATTTGTTTTTGTATTTATTCCAAATGTTTTTAAAAAATCTAATATTGAAGGAGTCATTTTATATTTTATAACTTCGTATTTATAACTTCGTATACTTATTAAATTTATCTTTTGAAATTATTCCTTGTTTTAATAATTCTTTAGAAATCTTTAAAATATCAGAATCTAAATTATTATGTCCTGCTTTTTTAGCTGCTAATAGTTTTCTTAATTCAATAAAAAGATTGATTGGGTTTATCTCCTTACCCTTTCCCTGGCCCTCTCCTTCTGTGACAATATAACCCCTTTCATTTTTATTTAAATATTTCTTTAAATCTTGAATATGTTTTGCTTTAGCACTACCATGTACTAATTCTATTAATTTAAATATTTTTTAATTTCTAGAAGATCAACATTCTCTGAGGGATATCCACAAACTAATCCATAAAAATCATCTGTAAATTCAAAATCTAGGTGTTTAGTATTATAAACATTTTGTGAATGAATACGTGATTTATTTTCTGAATTTAAATATAACAGAAAGTCATGTTTATTAATTGTTATTATTTGATATCCTTCAACATTAATATTAAATGTAGGTTTAATTGTTTTACTTAAACTCACATTAATTTTAGGATCAAGTATAAGAGGTTTTATATTTAAATCTTCCAACCATGGTAATTCTTTTAAATCTTGTTTATCTTCCAACTCTTTAAATTTTAAAACTTCTAACTCTTTTATAGCTTTAATTGTTGGCCCCTGTTGTTGTTGGATTACCTCATTTAATATTATAGATTCAGTTTGTTGAGTTGTATCTTTTTTATTATATTTATCTTGTTCTGATTGTAATTTTTTTAAAAGTGCTAATCTTTCTTCATATACCATTTTAATGGTATTAAAAATGGTATCATTTTGGTAAAGGATCCGTTGGAAAGGGTTTCAAGTATAAACCTTTACCATTTTTAATTTTACAAAGACATCCATTCTTTAAAGATTTACATATTTTTTTAAAATCATCTTTATCTTTTGAAGATAAAGATTCAGATGATGAAATTTGATTTTTTAAAAAATCATTTAAACCACGACCTTTATAAGGATCAAGATAAAGACCTTTCCCTCCCTTCATTTTCTCGATTTCAGTTTGTAGATTTTCTTTTTCTAGGTCTGTCTTTTGAGATTCTTTAGCTTTTTGAACTGTAGTTGCAATTCCTCCAGCTATTCCAGCAGCACCTGATAAACCAGCAATGATTGCAGGTATTAAAGCAGCTAATGGAAGAATGCCACCTTGTTTGAGTTTTTCTTTAACTTGTTCTTTTACATGTTTTCCAATAAAATATTTTTTACCAGAGATTACTACTGATTTATTTTTATTTGAATTTATTAATTCTTGCAAAGATTCCTCTGCTATATGTTATTGGAGTTGTATAATGTATTTTATTTATAATAAAAATTTCATTTGTCCATTTTGCTGTGAATCCTTTTTCAAATTTATTTTTATATTTAAATATTCTTACTCGGTCACCAATTTTAAACTTTGGTTTTATAGGGGTTGTATCAACAATAACATCATTTTCAATATTTACCACTTTAATGGTTTCAGGATTCAAGGAAGCATTTAAAGGTGTTGATTTTATAGAACTATGTACATCATTATTATATTCATTTACAATCTTTTGTAACAATTCATTGTTCCATTTTTGTTTTCCAATAGCAGTAAAATATTTCCACATTTTATTTTTTAATGTTCTATTTAATCTTTCAACCACAACTGCTTTTCCTTCGTTTTCTGTTGAATATAATTTAATATCATTTTCATTTAAAAACTTTGTAAAAACTTTGTTATAAAATTCTGTTCCTTTATCACACCATAAATATTTTGGAATTCTTTGATGTTGTTCAAATATATTTTCAAATGCTTCTGTAATAGAATATCCTGTTTTATTTTCTAAACATCTTGCAAAAGCAAATCTTGTATATAAATCTATTACTGTTAAAATTATTTTATATTTTTCAGGGTCTGATGATTTGGGCATAAAGACTAAATCAGCAGACCATGTTTGATCTTTTTCATGTACTTGAACTTTTAAATATTTTTTATTTTTTCTAAATTCATGGTGTAATTCGTTGGCATATTTTATTTGTGATTCTGTTGGGGTTTGTAAGGGTTTATTCTCAAAGAGTTGATTCTCAAGGGATCTTTCAACGTCTGCTTGTTCAATAATCCTTTTATTAGCAACATCTTTTGCTTTTCTAGGAAGTCCTGCTCCTATGAAAATCTTACCTTTCATTGCTAATTTAACTAGAGCTCTTTGAATCTTTTCCTTGCTTGATGGATTTTGAATATTATTTAAATCATGTATTAAATTCACATCTGCAATGTGTCTATCTCTAAGATCTTCAGAGTTGTAAGCAATGTCATGTTTTAAAGCTGCTTGATCAATTCTATTTATTGGTTCTTCTCCTTGTTTAGGATTATTATTTTCATCTAATCTAATATCTAATCTTGTTCCTGGTCCAGTATAATTGTGACGGAATAAATGTCTTTCATCTGGATATTTTTCTGTAGTAAAAGGTTTTAATATTGTAGATGTTGTTTTTGAAGATTGTAGGTCGCCTCCTGTAATATCAACTCTCGTATGTTTTTTAGTTTTGAGATGACTTGCTTTGTGATGTCTTGTAACTTGACAATTACAACTTTCACATGTCCAATATTTACTCATTTTAAAAGTTTTTTTATGGGGGAATCTACTTATGAAGAATCTCCCCTAACATTTTCAATAATTGAAATCTTTCCACCATATAATTTCATTTCTATTTTCTTTTCTTCTAATATTAATGTATATACTTTAGCTTTAAAATTAGAATCCTTTGTTACATGAAGTGTAACATCAACATTATTTATGGCTAGGCGATCATCTTGGTCTGAAACATTTATACAAAATATAGAATATAAATTTTTGAAATCTTCTAAACTTAATTGCGGTTCAACTTTGAAATCATAACATGTTTCAATATAATTTAGATATGGGAATATGTTTTCATTATTTTCAATATTAAATTCCATTCTATTTATTGGATAATAAGAACTATTTAATTGAATTTGGATTGTTTTTAAATTATCATCTCCAATCTTTTGAATAAATAGATTGTTATTTTTTTGGAAAGATGAATCTACTTCTTTGAATCCAATCAAGATATATCTTGGTCGGTATGCTAAATTTGCTACCTTTATAGAATATGTTGAACCCTCTGTCATACTAAATTCACTACAGATTCTATTTAAATAATTTACATTTATAGATTTGTTGGAATTTAATCTTTCAAGGAGTTTGATTTCAGAATGTGGGTTTAATGTCCATTCAGGTATATGCAATTCAAGTGTTGATAATTTTAATTTAGCTTTTGTATCTGCAGCTCCATAGAACAATTTTTTATCACCTTCTAGTCTATTACAGATGAGTTCTATAAAAACATTATGGAGCACCCGGTTATAGTTTTGAAGGAATCCAAACAAGTGTTTTAATTCAAAATAACCTTCAAATTTTTTCAACTTATAAAGTTCAACTCTTTTATAGTAAGCATAATTTATATCTAAACCATCTTTATCTAAATCTCCTTTATTAACATCAGGAATCCAACCTGTTAATTCACCATATTCATTTTTATAATCACAACCAGTCAAAATAAAATTTAACATTGTAGAATATACTCCTGGATGCAAAACAGTTTCAATTTCTGATGATCCTAGTTTTAATCTCATGTTGGAGAATAAATTTGGAAAGAAATTATTTTCTAGGGTTATATCTTTGTTTGCTTCAATTTCTAATTCAATTTTATAATATAATTTGGCATTACAAATATCTATTGGGTTTGATGTTTGAAGAGATTGAAAAACTATATCACCCCTACGATTTAAGTTTGCAATAGATCCTGAAGTTGGCGAGATTTTTAAAATATCATTTTTCTTGATTTCATGAGTAAATTCTTTATTATAATCAAGATTTAATTTATTTTTTTCTTGAATTTTAAGATTTATATTATTCATTTTTATAATAAAAATTTAAAAAATGACAAAAATCCGAACTCCGATAGCGCAGTGGGCTAGACTGGCACAGTGGTTCAAATGGATAGCGGTTCAAATCCTAACTACGGTTAGTTTTTTTTTAACATAAAATAATATTAAAAATTTGAAAATAATATTGAAAATGGTGTGGGTATCTTAGATTTATATTTTATTTTATTTATTTTTATTTTATTTTATTTATTTTATTTTATTTTTTTATTAATTAAAAATTTAAAAAATGACAAAAATCCGAACTCCGATAGCGCAGTGGGAATAGACTGGCACAGTGGTTCAAATGCTAGCGGTTCAAATCACGTCTGAGGTTAGTTTTTTTTTCAACATAAAATAATATTAAAAATTTGAAAATAATATTGAAAATAATTTTTGAAAATAAATATTAAAAAAATATATAGTGTGGGTATCTTAGGAAATAAATCTTGTTTATTTTATTTATTTATTAATTAATTAATTTTTAAACATAAATATGAAAAAAAAAATATTGAAACGGGTGATGGTGGCGAACCGGTAATTATCGCCACCAGTCTTTCGAACACCCCGGATCGATTCTATAATGTGCACATTTATTTCTTGGTTGTTTTCGGACCTCTTTCGGATTCGCTTTCGAATTCATTTGTACTTTCGAGCAGCACACTTAAAACGCCGATGAAATCGACTTCGTGAGCGAGAAGCGAATAATAAGGTGTGCTGCTATTATCGAATTGATTCTGATATATAAGTCTGGCCAGCTTGTATATTGGAAGAGATTTGATAAACGAAAGAGGTTGAAATAAAAAAAAAAAAAAAAATGATCCGGATCAAAAAAAACTGTTGAGAGGACAGTGAAAAAAAAAAAAAAAAAAAATACCACTGTCCTCTCAGAGCAGTTTTACTATTTTCATAAAATTTTTTATTCTTCAAGATTAAGATTTATAAAATTATAAATTAGTCAAATAGCAACTTGCTAGTTGACATCCTCAAGTAGTGTGTTTATATCCCTAACGACCACAAGCCGACAAACGTTTTTCATAGTTTTATCAGTATTTTTTTCCCCGTTTTATTAATATTTTTGTTGTTTTTTTAATATTTTTGTTGTTTTTTTTAAGTCTTTATTTTGAAACCAAAATGTCTTCAGAATAAAGAAATTAAAAGATATAGGTTTTTAGGGGTTTTAAGTGTTTTTTTTACGTTTATGGGGGAAAAATAGGTATAAAACATGAAAACAGTGGGAGGCTTGTGTCCATTAGGGTAATATCCCCACTACTAACTATACATGGTAGACTACTAGACAGGCGAGATCAAGTAAATGAATATATTAATATAATTAACATTAAAAAGCAAATACCAAACCTAACTGACTCTAATAACTCTAAGATAGATACAACTAATATAATTAAAATGCGAACAAGTACAGACGATGAAGTAAGAAACCATAAGATTAAGATGAATGCTTACTTTGACATCTGCTGTACTGAAAATGAAAATAAAGACCGCAAATACGTGAATCGTCTTAATCTTAACGAACAGGTAACTATATTTGGTGGTTTGATAGATAGACGGGATCTAACAACCGAATATATTAATCTATTAAACTGTGAAAGCCTAACACCAAACCTAACTGTTCCGTTACCAATAATTTATCCTATCACTTCCCCCCACCCCACAACCCTAGCACTAAAAATAAAAAATAAAAATTTTAAGTCAATCTTACCTTTACCCACCTATTTATTATATTGTTGGCGCTTAGAGGTGTGTCCTGTTCAAAGAAAAAAATGATAATAGGGGTAATTGTGGTTGACTTAACCCGACTCCTTCCTAGACGCCAAGGCGACTGTTGCTTTGACTACCAATGTGTCCTTGGAGACGACCATGTTGATACTGCATATAGTAACAGAGGATCTATGAACAGATGAGCTTCTGCGTTAAAACTACTCTTCATAGTTTCCTTATTTATGGGTTCGGAATGCCGATAGAAGGCTTATATCCTTGTGAACTGAATCAGGAATCATGCAAAGAATTATTCAAACCCTGGTATGTCATTCGCCATCATTCGCCAATCAACAGAGCAAGAAGAAAACAACTCAAAATAAAATTTTAATTGACACACTAGTACATTCACTGACAACTGTCTATCGTTATTTACGACAAATCTAACTGAAAGATTCTGATGAAAAACGTCTCGTTAGGACTAAAATATTCCCCACGTAACATTGTCAGCAACCCAAATATCATCATCCCCTTCCTGTAGAAGAAACTTGAGGTCCGTTACTAACTGAGCATCATAGGGCCAAGGGGTGACCGTTGCAGGCACCATGCGAAAAGAGGGAATCAGAGTAGCTGTCGGCATCAGCATCATTGGTAGGATGGCTGGAGGGGTTGAGAACAAGGAGGCTTCCGTCGCAGCCTTCTCCTCGCGCCTACGTTTGGACTTCTCGGTGCGAGTTAACCTTTTCCTCTGCGGTCGGCAGTTAGAGTTGGTGACCACGAGTGAATAAGCTACCACAGAAGGCTGGATCGGATGAGGCATGGAACTAACGGGAGCTACACTGGAACCAACGTACACGACTTCCGGCGAGGGATGTGAAGATCCCATCCCGTGGCTGGTGCAGGAAGAGTTGAAGGCATGCAAGAGATCGTCACGCATGTGGTGTACCGGAAACACATTAATTTCGTCGAGGACCGGACATACAGAAATCCGTCTCTTGATTTCAGATACGGTATATGTACGATGCAGGGCTTCTGACTACGACTTAATAGTGATGCACAGATTTTGGTTCTCTTCTAAAATGCTATCTCGACAGTGCCCAAGTCTTAGCACCTTTCAATTGGCCTCTTTCATTTGGGCCGGGGTAAACCATGTACCTTCTAAATAGTCGATTTTCTCTTTTAATGCTCCTATCTCTGTTTGTCCTTGTTTAATGATGATGTTTTTGTCCGCACATGAGAAGCACGGCTTTATATTGGACATTGGTAGGTTTGCCTTGGACATTTTTCTCAAATGAGAAGGTTTTCATCACAAGTAACTTTTCCGCGAGGTTATCAAAAGAAAGAAATCAATCAGCTGGTCACCTTGTGACCATATAACTTGTTTACATAATTTTTGATGTTTAGTTTTTAAAATGCTCTTCCTTCCTCCTTACTACGGACATAATATTCATTGACCTTATGTCGTTTTCAGATAATCATGCAACAAATCATGCAAGTCTTATTAGCGTGTTTTTCGTGTACCGACAAGAATGAGTGCTTGCAGCAGCTGGACGCAAAGACTGGGCTTCTGTAAGCTAAGATTGATTATTTAAATGAGACTTGGTTCTCTCAGGGTCAAATGAAATAAATGCAGAAGAAGGTACTGCGCCTGGAACGTTGCCGTGAATCAAAATACTTAAGACCAATTATCTGTCTTCCAGTATCACCGGTGAGTGTCAAGTATAAAGTAGTTTTGATAACGAAGCTCACCTGTATGCTAACATCCAGCCACAGTTTTGAGTATCAACATGGTCTGTCACCATAGATATGTAGTGGATTAGTCTACAGAATCATGTCGTCGTCTTGGAACAAGATAATTTCTACCTTTCCCCTTGATTTGACTTTGATTCTCTCTTTATTACGACTCTATTAAACTACTTATTAAAAGATTATTGTACCAGTATTTGTTATAATCAATTTTATCTTCTATGGGTCTTATTCGTAGCTCTTGGTTGATACTGATATGCTGAATTTCAGTCACGTTTTCTCGATACGACATTTATAATTAATGGAGTACCTGTGCCTTTTTACTATTATTGTTGGGGTGAACGTAAAAATAAATTATATAACGATTGATGGGTAAAAACTGAATAGAGAAAGAAAAACAGGAAATAAGAAGCAAATAAAAATAATTAAATTTAGTAATAAATAGTATAAGAATATAAAATAATAGGAAAGACAAGAAAATAAAACTTAAACAAAGAAATAAGAGAAAAAGCATAAATAAAAATACGAAATATCGATTTGAACTAAGAGAAAAGCCAAAATAGGCCGGTACACAACCAAAAATCCATAAAATTAGGCGAAATTAAGCAAAACGCGAGAAAACTAATAAAACAATAAAATAACAAAATAAAATAAAACAATACATAAGAAAAACAATAAAAAATAAAGAATAAAGAAAAATAACCAAAAAACAACCCGACTCAATTATGATTGGTCAAAAATTAATATATAAGGCGGCCGCTAAATTAGTTAAGTAACTATTTCAAAATTCACTACAGGTAAAATAATTTCATTATTAAAACGAACTATTTCAAAATTCACTACAGGAACCTACTACCATAACCACTACGAGGAACTAATTTAAATTGCACTACAGAGACTCCATCATAATAACCGGACAGAGAAACCCTTATTGAGAACATCAACTGTATATTTCTAGCACTCACCAACAGAACTTTAAGTATTTGGAATAATTTACTTAGCGAAGCTTTAGCCGAAGGAGATTCAATTTTGATATTCAGTTGATAACTATTAACCGATCGAGACAGTAAGTAAACCTTTGTTTTCTTTTATGATTTATTTAAAACTTTATGAATTATTGAATTTGATGTATATATGTGGTAATTCAAATATTATCTAGTTATAATGAAATTCATGCCTTTTCGCTTCATGAAACCGGGACGATGTCGTCTGGAGAATCCGAGTTTGAAGAACAATATAAAACCGTAGAAATTGTGGTAATAATATGCGAGTTTATCATGATTCCAGCTTTATGAAAACGAGAGATTTTTACGAATTTTGGAACCAGAAGAATTATAATGAATGTTTGGGTAATCTGTTGTGAAAGAGTCATTTGAAAGTCATTTTAATGTCTTCACATACTCGGACTCCAAATAAATGGTCACCGGGTAAAATTTAATTATTTTATTGTATCAGTAAAGAGAATTAACACATAATGATTATATTTCATATCATCTTGTATCATACATTTAATATAAATAATTCAACCCATGGAATCTGTTTGTCAGACGGTGCAGACATGGGGGACAGTGATGTCGGTGATGTCTGGGTTAGTTCTGGCGAGTAGAGGAACCAAATCTGACTGAGAAGAGCATAAAGATGAACAAATGAAATCCAGCAGTTCGCATCGAGTAGTGTTCGACGGCCTTTTTCTGAGAGATGATTGTCTAAGCGAGTCCTGAATTCCATATCGTTCCAGTGTGTTTGTCGTCGAGATCAAAATATCAAAATTTTCCAAAGATGCGCAGATGAGATTTTCTTTTCTTTAGGAATCGTCGCCGAGACCGACACTCAACACCCATATTCCCCTTGGTAATAGGAGATTCACCAACGTCGCGTACTGAACCCAACTACGTTTTTGATTTGATATTGACAAGTTCATATCCGAGAGTCGGGATTGAGATTTTGAGATTAAAAAGAATATTAATTCCACTAAAAGCGAGTAGTCGACGATACGAAAAGTCCATAATCGTGCCAAAATTCCGATACAATCATCGAGATTACGAATTACCACACGGGACACTCATTCCCGTCGATTCCAGTGATTGATTAAGATTTCTTGTAAACACTTGTCAAATGAACTGCCGTCCTGTGAGGTCATCAAATTTCGCGATAAAATCATTATACATAAAATGTCGACAAATTAAAGCAGCAATGACACGAATTTCCTACGATCACCAGGCGTGTTCATCTGAAATTCAGCCTTTAGCATAAACACTGACGTTAGGTTAATGTAATCACCGGGATAATGATAAGATCACGATTTACAGAGGAAAATGATTCGCGACAGTGGGATTAATTGACACCATTGATAACCCGACGCCCACTTTAGATTTTCCATCGATAAGATAAACAACAGGAATTCCCCAAGTAAACAAATTTCGACTAGCTGATTTCATTTATCGATAATTAGGGAAAACAATAAATTAATTATATCTGACTGATTTTCTTTTAATAAAATAAAATAATTTTTTTTTATCTTCAAATATAAATTTCACATGCAACAACTAAATAAAATTAAACTATGACGAACAATGAATGAAAATTTATTTTGCATTGATCAAATCTCCGCTCATAGCGCTCTGACGTTAATAAACCCATTTTAATAGTAGGAGGTGTAATGATATCGTATAAGAGGAGGACGGGTATAATGATAAGTATCACAAAATTTTTTTCTGCGACCGTTTGCATCGAAATATTAATATAAATTATCTTACAAACTTATCTTCAGAATGTGTGAATCAAGCTTGCCACCGAAAGGTCTTCAGCCATGCTTCTCATGCGCTGACAAAAATGCAGATATAAAGAAGCTGCAGGAGTACAACGGGGCCCTGAAAAAACTGATTGAGTACTATGAAGGCACGTGGTTCTCCCCACCACAAATGAAGGAGGAGCGAGCGAAAATATTACGGCTGGAGCACTGTCGAGACAGTATCCTAGAAGAAAGCCGTTGTCAACGGTTGACCATCAAAGCCCAGTCGGAGGCTCTACACAAGGTTTATACAGAGAAAGAAATTCTGCAAAGGGTTCGAGAATATCCGATTATCGAGGGGACTAACATATTCCCAGCGCATCACCAACAAGGCGATCCACAAACTCCCAGGTCCCGTTCTAATAGACATGGAAATGAATTTCCACCTCTAATCGCTCCAATATTATCGGGATCCTCCAAAACGAGTAACACCTCTACGGCGAAGGTTATAAATCTGACTTCCTTGCCCAAGAAGCGAAAACGGCCATCGCGGACCGAGAAAAATCAAAAACGAAGGGACACCATCGCTGCTTTAGAGGCATCTTTGTTCGCTGCCCGATCATCCAAGGAGCGGAGTCCAAAGACCAAAGTACCTGTCTCGGCCGGGGATTTCCGATTAATCTCCACCGAAGTGTGCCAGATCCGAAAGGATGCCCGGCTACAGGTGGACATCGACACCCTGTTAGCTGAGGGCGAAATGCAATAACGTGTTTGACAATTGTGTGTTCTCAATCAAGTGTATAATTGTATTTCGTATATGCAACATCTGATGAACTATCTGTTTATGATTTGACCTGTATTTCTGTGTCACCGAAATAAATGTATTTGCAATGAAGTTGTTATGTTCAATTTGACCGTATGAAGTGTGTGTTTGAAAATGATAAAATAAAAATAAAATAGTTCAAGACGTCCCTTGGACCAGGACGCAGGTTGCTGTAAAGAAAATGAGGTAAGACCTTCTATGGCACTCGCGAACCCGAACTGTGAAATCTACCGGGAGTAGTTCTACCATAGGAGCTCACCTGCTGGTAGATTCCGACCTATGTGTACACTACCAACGTGTTACACCATCACGGGTACACATAAGGGGATATGAATGCTATTTCATGAAGGTTATCCAGAGTAGGTTGTCTGAGCATAGAAATGTTTTTTTTTTTCCCTGGGTAACTAACAGTATTTAAAACTTTAAATCGATACTAATAAGTCGAACTTCGACCATGTTTTATAAATCTATTGCAATGAAATTTCTTCATGTTAAAATATTGTAATTCAAAATAAGGAATGACCAAAACTACATTGTATTATGTTCGTAAGACTTTAATTGGTTCAAATCGCTCAACGTCGGCAAGGAGAAACCTTAGCGTTATTTATCCAAGATCGGAAATAACACAACCATACTAAAAGCTTAGCACGACATCTGAATTTTGTTATTCAAACTTACAAATTTAAAACTAGAATTTCACTTACTCAAATATATTCGACTTGGATTCAATCTAAAACATATTGGAAGAGTTATTATCGTTAAAGTCGGTAATCACTGTGACTACTCGTGCTCTTTACTTCAATTATTAAAATATGACCCATCATTAAAAGTCAACAAACTGTGAAAATTTCTGTTAATTTCGCTTTTATTTGATCTGCACTCTTCTCTAAAAATTTAATAGTCCAACAGAAGAACATTTTTTTATTAAATTTTAATTGTAATTTTTCTTTTAAAAATTTGATTACACTTTAAGATCTTTTGTTCAATTTTCCACTGATTTCTCTATTTTACATTGTAGGAATCTCTTATTGACTTATTTATTTTTATACTACACTGGTACTTGACTACCAATGTCATTTTTTTTGTATATTGATTTTTCCTTTGCAAATTTTGTAATCAAATAACTGAATAAGTCAGCGACCAAAATTTGTTCAAAACGAACAAATTAAATAGGCGGTCTCTTGTTTTTGCTAATTCAAAACAAATCAACTTTAATGATTTTGAAAGGAATCCTAATCTTATTATTCTCTAGTTTACCAGTCGAATTTCCCACGTAGCTAAAAAATTATTTATTTAGTTCTTATTTTTTAATTAATCTGATATTAATCTGATCGTTGGTGAACTTCTTGAAATTACTTAAAGAGCTAAGAAACTATTATCTTTTCATAAAGTGGAAAAAAACGAGATCTCATTTGTTAATATCTGGATTTTATGTTCAACGATAAAGTCTAATTCCTTCTAATAGCCTCAGTCGATAGCATATCTGGGAGAATACAGAATACCCCATTTATGTATCTAAGACAGCAAAACGCGTATACAGAATGTGAAGTTCCAAAAATGAAACAGGATTCATTAAAAGATGATTCTCACGTTTTATATTATCTTAATTGGTTAATCCTGATTTTAATTATAGATCGCGTCTATGTGCGAATTGAGTATTGCTTGTAATTCTTCTGTTGTTTTTCTCAAACAGACGCGAGGCAAGGTATTTTTGGTTTTGATATTATATAATTAATTGATTTAATTTTTTGGAGTTTAAAGAAGCTTGTTTAAAAAAGGAGTCTTCATGTGTGTATTTTTTTGAAGTTTCGTTTATATTCGTTTAAATAATGAAATAGTGTACAGCCCGTGTCAAAAATTTTCGTACACCTAAAATTTTAACCAATGCAATTTATTATTAATTTTTATTTATACACTTATTAAGTTTGATGAGACAATATCATATCAGTAATAAAAGACATGCAAAGAATATATTATGTTTACAAAATACAAACATCAATATTTTACTGTAGCATAAATATTCGTACACCTGACCAATTCTCATATTTTAGTCTATTGAAACGTTTAATTCTAATAATTCCTAATATTTTAGTCTGTCCCCGCGCTTAATGATAACTGAAACCAATCTGGACGGCATTGATGAATACAAATTAGCTACATATTGACGGGAGGTTTCATTAAATATTGATACTGCGGATTTAATTTTCCTTTGTAATTCCACCAAGTTCTTTATCGGTCCATCATTATACACTTTACTTGAAAGCTCATGCCAAATATTTTCAATAATATTTAGATCAGGGCTGTAAGGTGGCCATTTTAAAATGTCGATATTCGAATTACTGAAAAACTCATGAGCTTCCTTAGAAACGTGAATTGGACAATTATCTTGTTGGAATATAAATTGTTGAGGCATATTTAATTTAATTATCGGAATTGCCTTTTCTTCTATTAATGTGATATATTTCTTAGAATTTATTTTTCCTTTAAGCAATTCATAAGAGAGTAGACCATTTGGGAGAATCATGCCCCAAAGCATAATACCGGAGATCTTATGACCTTTTTTATTCGTCTAGGTGTTTGGTTATCTTTTATCCAACAATAGTACGAATCGCATCCTGCCAAAGTAAAGTATTTTTCGTCAGAAAAAACGACATTATTCCATTGGACTCTGGAAATGAGAAATTCTTTAGCTGCCTCAAACCTTCGTTGTTTCATTTTATAAGATAATTTGAATTTTGATGGTACATTTTTGTAATTATAATTCATACTTCTTAAAACCCTGCAAATTGTGTGTTTTGATACATTTAATTGCATAGTCTTTTTAATATCAGTTGACGAACATTTAACTTTTTTAGTAAATGAATCATTTACTAATGCAAGGATACGTCGTTTGTCTCCTTTACTTAATTTCTCTTTAGGTCCATTCTTCTTCTTACTTCTGCCATCATTTTTAACCATATATTGGATAGTGGAACGCGAAATACCATATTTCTTAGAGATTTCGCCATATGACCTTCCATTAGATCTTTCCAACTTTATTTGTAACCGGATTTCTTTTGAAAAGGTCTATAAAATATATATTAAATAAATATAAGTCTATTATAATATAAATTCATCAATAAGTCAAAATAATGGAAAATAACTATATAACATATAACTGTACGAAAATTCATGCTACAATTAATTCAAAATTACGCAATTTAATTTATAATATTAAAACAACGGGATATTTAATTATATAGTTAAGTTTATTTAAGTTATTTAACTACGATTTCAACCAAATTTTAGCAAAATATATATTAAGAAAAAATTATTGACTGTACAAAAATTTATGATACGGGCTGTAACTTAAAGAATTGATATGAATTCATAAGTGTTGACAATGATAGCTCTAAAGATATCGTCGTTCATTTTAAATTTATCGCGTTCTACAATGCAATTTCTATTACTGATCGAGAAGTTCTTTTCAATATTCCCAAAGCTGAAAGAAAATCCATTACTCAAATTATGTTGGAGACATTTAATGCAACAATGAAAATTTTGATGATTCCCGATAAAGGTGCTGGGACTTTAACTATTATCAACATTGGAATCGGAATGCCAAAGACAGATTTGATTAACAATTGCAAGATTTAGAACTAAGGTATTCGTAAAAGCACTTCAGGCTGTTTCAATGATAAGACAATTTGGTATTGAGTTCTACTCATTTCACCAGAAAATTTTCTTTTCATTATAATATACCAAAAATGGCATCCTAAGCGTATTACTCGAGCTTGTTACTTGTTAGCTGAGTGCAATTTGCCATGATTTATTGATTTGTTTGTTGAGAATAAATATAAATTGCACAATGAGCTGCTAATGTTGCTGAATGGAATAAAATAATAATTCAAATATTATTAACCAGTTAAATGGATAATCGATAATATCTGTGAGACTTTCCCCATTATGACACACACACACAGAAAATCAAATTAAATACAAATATCAAGCATTTTCACGTGATATCCTGATGAGAACCAATCAGGTGCGAGAGACCATTAATCAATGAAAATCAATCAATTGATAAATAACCAATAAAAATATGTAAATAATTAATCCAACCGTTTAATGTAATCGGAAATCCGCTAATAATAAACTCAACGTGATTATTCAATAAATTATCAAATTGACGGATCAAATCGGCGCTCTATGGTGTTGGATGTTAAGGTGCTGCCGTAATTGACATAAGGTCTATTGGACTGATTTTCCAACTGATAAATCTTTCGAGACAATTGGTCGTTGAGCTGGCGTAAATATTTTATTACATACGCTTGAATTTTCATAATATCCGCTTCGGTTGGGAGCTTTTGCTGATCGGAAACGGAAATCGCATTTTCATGGTTGTCGATTCGCAACTCATGATTCATAATCAGTGGGCATGACTCGAGCAATTCGCTCTCTTCCAGAAGGCGCTCCTACAAAATGATGACGAATTTTATCGAGGAAATTAGATTGAATAAATAATTTTTATTAAATTAAAAAAAAATAAATAAAAATAATAAATATTAATAAAAATAATAATAATAAATATTAATAAAAAATAAAAATAAAAATAATAAATAATAATAAAAATAAATAATATTAAAAAAATAAATATAATTAATATAAATAAAAAATAATAATAAAAAAAAATATTAATAAATATTAATAAAAATAAATAATATTAAAATAATAATAATAAAAATTAATTATAATATAATTAATAATAATAATAATATTAATAAAAATAATAAATAATAATAAAAATAAATAATATTAAAAAAATAAATAAAATTAATATTAATAAAAAATAATAATAATTTATTATAATAAAAATAATAATAAAAATAAATAATAAAAAAAATAAATAATAATAAATAAATATTAATAGAACAAAAATTAAATAAAATTAATATTAATAAAAAAATAATAGTAATAAATAATAATAAATAATAATAAAAATAAATAATATTAAAAAAATAATAATAAAAAAAATATTAATAGAACAAAAAAATATTAATAAATATTAATAAAAATAAATAATATTAAAAAAATAATAATAAAAATTAATTATAATATAATTAATAATAATAATAATATTAATAAAAATAATAATAATAATAAATAATATTAAAATAATAATAATAAAAATAAATATTAACAGAACAAAAAAAATAATAATAAATAATATTAAAAAAATAAATAAAATTAATAATAATTAATTATAATAAAATAATAATAATAATAATTAATTATAATAAAAATAATAATAAAAAAATAAATAAAAATAATATTAATAAAAAATAATAATAATAATTAATTATAATAAATAAATAATAATAATAATTAATTATAATAAAAATGATAATAAAAATAAATAATAAAAAAATAATATTAAAAAAAATAAATAAAAATAATATTAATAAAAAATAATAATAATAATTTATTATAATAAAAATAATAATTAATTATAATAAAAAAAATAATAATTAATTTATTTATTAAAGATTAAATAATTTTCCGCAGCGAACTTCTTGATTATTCATGTGATGGAGAGACAGGCGCCAGAAATCATGGTCAGCAAAAATCAGATCTAAAATATCTCAAAAATGTGTTTGATAGAATAGAAACACGAATGATAATAACCCAGTGAGTTTGTAATCAAGAAAATGCAATGGGAAACGCCTATATAGACTAAAAAATTTATTTTCCCTGAAATTTTTTTGACCAAATTCAAAAAGAAATATTAAAAAGTAAAGGTTAGTAAGGTATGTAAACTCAAGAAGCCCTAAGTTTATGGAAAAAGAAATTTTCATTATTAACGAACTCGATAAGTGGAAATGAGCTAGAAAGCTCACATTTGCTGAAGAAATAAGAAAAATTTCAAGTTTAAGAGAATAAGAAAAGGTATAAAACTCTGAGAAGCAAGAACGATGGAGGAAATAGGAAAAGAAAATAGCATAAAATCAATAAAATACGACTCAATGAACAAAAGCAAAATCGAAATAAAATTATAATATTTCGACAGATTGTTCGAGATAAAGAAAATTGATTACCGGAGAAGTTGGAGAATAACAGATTTTTCAATTATAAATCTCGACAGTTGTCACGGATAATAGGAGATTTGGAGATGATGCAAGAAAATCTGTAAGAGTTATTGGATGCGGCAGAGTATGGAAGTAAAACAAAAATTGGTATCAGAGACAGAATTTGTATAGGAAAAGGAAACGCAAATTGAAAAGAAAAGAGTCTTTTCAAAAGACAGATGAGAAAACAGATTAAAATCGAAACGCAAAGTAAATTATTAAATTACAAGAGAAAACTTTGTCAAATGGGAAAAATTTGAAGTAAATGCCAAGAAAGCTACTAAATCGATTGTACCGATTGTCGAAATTAGAAAAAGTAGTCAATTGGTTGTGAATTTTGAGTTGAGTTACAGAAGGGCTGCAATAAGCGCTTAAATTATCGTTGTAATATTGTGTAATATTTGTGTCGATGGAAATTGGTAATCAACAGTGTTAATCAATAAAGGCTTAGATAGAGTTAGTTATCGTTGTTAACTAAGACACGATTTGATATCAGATCAATAATTGTTGATTTCATATTTCACTGACAACCCCAATAAAATGACAATAATATTTACTAATAAAAACGAATTATAAAAGTCATAAAATATCAGATGACCAATTAAATAAAATGATAATATATGGATCAAGATTTGCAAATTGAACTTTGGAATTTCATATATAAAATTAGTCAAATAATTTAAATTTTTTTTATTATAATCTAAATATAATTTTTTTATATAATAATAATAATAATAATAATAATAATAATAATAATAATAATAATAATAATAATAATAATAATGATAATAATAAAATAATAGTAAAATAATAGTAAAAATAATAAATAATAAAAAAAATAATAATTATAAATAATAAAAAAATAAATAAAAAATTATTAAAAAACATAATAATAATAAAAAAATATAAATATAAATAATAATAAAAAAATAATATTAATAATAAATAAAATGATATTAATAAAAATAATTATAATAAATTATAATAAAACAATAAATAATAATAATAATAATAAAATAATAATAAAAAGAATAAATAAAAAAATAATAATTATAAAAAATAATAAAATAAATAAAAATTAAAAATAAATTATAATAAAAAAATAAGAAATTACTAATAAATATAATAATAACAAAAATGAAAAAAATATATCAATAGAAAAAAAATAAGAAATATTATTATAAATAATAATAAAAATATAAATGAATAAAAATAATAATAAAAATAATTATAATAAATAATAATAAAATAAAATAATAATAAAAAGAATAAATAATAAAAAAAATAATAATTATAAAAAATAATAAAATAAATAAAAATTAAAAAATTATATCAATAGAAAAAAAAATAATAAATATTAATATAAATAATAATAAAAATATAAATAGATAAAAATAATAATAAAAATATAAATAGATAAAAATAATAATAAAAATATAATTAGATAAAAATAATTATAAAAATAATTATAATAAATAATAATAAAAAAATAAATAAAAAAATATTAATAAACATAATAATAATAAAAAGATTAATAAAAAAATAAATATTTAGAAAAAATAATATTAATAAATAATAATAATAATAATAATAATAATAATAATAATAATAATAAAATATAAATGAATAAAAATAATAATAAAAATAATTATAATAAATAATAATAAAAAAATTAATAAAAAATAAATATTTATATTAATAAATAATAATAATAATAATAATAATAATAAAATAATAATAAAAAGAATAAATAAAAAAAAAATAATAATTATAAAAAATAATAAAATAAATAAAAATTAAAAATAATTTATAATAAAAGAATAAATAAGAAATTATAAATAAACATAATAATAATAAAAATATAAATAGATAAAAATAATAATAAAAAAAAATAAATAAAAGTAAATAAAAAAATATTAATAAACATAATAATAATAATAAAATATAATAATAATAATAATAATAATTGATTAAAATAATATTACTAAATAACAATAAAGTAATAATATAATATACATAAAAAAATATAATATAAAATAATAATATAAGAAATCATCACTTTATACTTAATATTAATAAATATAATAATAATAAAATATTAATAGAAAAATTTAATAATAAAATAATAAATAAATATTTATAATAGAAATTAAAATAATAATAATAGTTAATATTTATTATCAATAATCAATAATAATATACAAATTATGACTGCCAAATAAAGAAGCCACCAAAACTTACATGCCAAATATCTGGCCATCTTCGTTGGATACGAAATCTCACGAGAACTATCAAATAGTACAACAAAGAGAGATTGGTAAGGAATGTTGCTATGCCAATATACACCTGCAAAAGACTGAATTCCTTTATACTGAGATTCTGGCAATAATTTAGAGTTTTATTCTTCTTCAAACAACTCTCCTCGAGTATTAGAGGAATGTTAAAGAAGAAGATCCCACAGCTCCATGTGAATACAACGACTATTCCACTCCGTTCCAGCACTTTTGGGAAGTAATAAAATCCAGAATTTCTAATAAATCTTAACCAAAATCGACTTTTAATGATGAAACAAATCATCATGATGAAACTGGCGAGAATTAATCCACATAGATAACCATGAAACCGTAAGGGATCTTCAGATTGTAGTAATGGATTTTCAATATGAAATGTTTTATTTAGGAAGATCAATGCTGATATCGCAGAAATAATCAGGCAAGTAATAATTGTAAACAAAATTTCACATCTGATTCTAAAGGGATCAATGCCTTTTGGGTATTTTAGCTTTTCTATACTTCATAAAATTGATTCTATTTAATTATACTAAAAAGAACATTTATGTATACTTTGTAATGGGAATAGATTGATTATCAAATCGTACAAATCCATTGCGATTAGGTGGAAAACCTATTTCCATGGGATCTCCAATAATTTCACGATTTGCCATTACTTCAATATCGCAATCACTGTTCCTATTAGTAGATACTAATGACGAGCTATATTTGCTTCCATTATTATCAAAACTAGAATATTGCTCATTTGTTGATTTACTCTAAAAATGGTACATAGAAATTATATTTGATATTTTAAAAATATTAAAAGTTAGAAATTGTTAAATTAATATTAAATATTTAAAATCAATATTTGAATGATTTTATATTACAAAGAAAATTTTGCATTGAAAATTTATAAAAATGGAATAAATATAAATTATTTAGACATCAATAAAATAAAATAAATCTAAATTCCGATCTTTAAAAAAAATAAAAGTATTTTATATATTTTGATGCATTCTAACAAACATTTAAAAAACAGTATTTTCATTTTCTTTCAAATAATAAAGTTAATAATAAATTTACATAAAAGCATTTTAAAATGATATTTCATTAAGAATATTTTAATTATACTAAATTAATTAAAAGAAACTATCAATAACAACCTATCTATTCATTATATTACAATTCTACATTGATCAATCAAAGAATTGGTTTTGAAAACTTTCAATTAAATGATTTTTAAATTAAAAAATAACTTATCCATTAAACTTAATACTAAAATATTATATGTCATGGTGACTTAGAAAATAGCATTGTTGGTCTGCCGTTTTGATTGGTTTTTGTACCTGGTTCCTAACTGATTCCTAATTTAAAGTTAGGTACTTCCGTGTTATCTTACCCATCAAAAATTAAATTATAAAATACAATTAAAATGAAAATATAAAAAATGAGAGAATACATTATTGATGAGGTTATTGAATATTATTGAACATGAATTTATTAAAGCTATGTGTGATTTATGTGATTATGTGATTATGTGAGTTTATGTGGCGCAAACGTGTTCTAAGCAACAGTGCCGATGTGTTCGACACTATTCTCAACGACATTGTGGTTTTCTGGCCACCTGGATGACCATTTACAAACTCTTTACTAACATTTGCTGAGTTTGTAACTGTGATTTAGAAAATAAATATAGTAATTATATGTGTTCTTTTTAAATTTAATTTTTGGGGGTAAGATAACACGGAAGTACCTAAAGTTATTGTTGGGCAAAAACTAGAAAATAAAATGATTTGTTTAACTAAAACGAAGATACAACGAGGAAAAAACTCGAAAAATTCAAAGCATGGAAAAGAAAAATATCAAGATTCAAGATAAAATAAATATGTCAGAATAGACCATTATCAATTAAAACAAAAAATTACTAAAGTTTAAATTGACTAAAATAGTGATAATAAAATATAGTAGCAAGAAGCCCCCGCAAGTTAAAAATACAAAATATTAAAAATTCTCGTTAGGGTGATGTGCACAGCAGATTTCTACCTGAAATTAAAAATGTATTTAAACCCAAACACCTAAACATAAAATAACACTCAAAAACACTAATCCAATGACTCTAAACTCTACGGAAACCAAATCAAAAGCACCAGGAGTCAATTAAACAAAACGCTGTTAAGTACGAAACACAATCTAGGAGAAATGAATGAGGAAGTTATCACAAGCAATATTTCAATCAGAGAAGAAATTCCCATTCAAAGAGTTCAATTCAGGAAGATTTATTAAATAGAAAGGTTCTACACTTATGTATAAATATACTGTATATTAATTTTGTAATGCTTAAACCCTATTAAGTTTTATTATGTTAACAAATTTCATTCAATAAATTGTATGATAAAATTAATTGATAGATCTTAGAGAATGATTGTATTATGATATATACAGAATTTTAGATAGTAGGAAATAGAAAATTTTCAGGACAATGAGATGAAACTCACAAATTTAATTATGAGAGACTTTCAGGGAAAAGACAAACATTGCTGATATGAAATGGTGACGTTTTCAAGCGACAGTGAATATGATTTCGGACGTGTTTAGTTAATTTATTTTTCTTTTAAATAAAAGTTTTTCATTTACAAGTAGAATAGTTAACATTTTTATTATATGATATTTTCTTTAAAACTGACATTTTCTAAAATTATGCGATAAGAATATTTTATTCTTCTTCTTTAATCATATATGTGATTTTAATCAAAGGTCATCATTAATTAACAAATACAAAAAAGAAAAAGGAATTTCAAATTCCAAAAACCAAACAGGAAAAAATGTATATCTTGACAGTTTGTCACAGATATCGAAATTTCAATAAAAGTCGACCTAACAGAAAAAAAGAAAACTAAAGGCATATCTCGACATCTGTCAGAGATAAGGTAGGGACGGCGGGAAATGTGGGAAAGAGAAAATGGGAAAAACAAATTATCTCAAGTACCGCAAATGTAACAAACTATAAAAGGGAAAGATACCAAGACCAGACAGAATTAGAAAAGAGTTAGAATATAGTTAAAAAGTGAAGAATTAAAAGAGTTAAAAGGGGAGTTACAAGAAGAGTTAAAAGGAGAGTTAAAGAGTTGAATTAAGAAGAGATATTTGATTGGGAATATAACGAGAATCTTTACAAACCTAATATATTGGTGGAAAAGGAGTGAATAATTGTGGTCAAAGCAATAGAGCAATCGACTAAAGTATTCCTGTGATTAAATCGATCACCGATTAGTGATTATTATTGTTATTAGTGAATTGTACACGGAGAGCTATTCTTCACATAGTGATGTAATAAGCTCTATATTAGATTTGATTTGCAGTAATTACAACTTGTACAATCTATTGCGATTATTAATAAAGGTTATCTTGTTCGAATTTGTAAATTTGTGAATTGATAAAAACACGCTTGGAGTCAGAAGTGTTGAATTTATAACTCATCACCCATCGAATAAACCCAAAATATATAAAAGCTCAGAGCATGAATCTACAGATAGATGGGTGTAGTTAGATCAACCAATGGTGGTCAGGAGAAAGAAGTCTGAGTGAGGCCAGTAGACAAATATCGAAACTTCGTTTAAACCTCCCGCTTATAAAAGATGGAACAAGACCGGAGATTACACAATAGAAATAATCGGATTACATTTTATTTGACTGACAGAAGGAAAAGGGCGGATAAAGAGGTCCGCGAAGAAATATTTAGCCAATAATGATACTGAACAAACGGAACAGGTCGAGGGAAATGAGGTTTCGAAGAGGAGCTGCTGGCCAGAGAATAAATAATCGTAAGCATATTTTAATTATTTAGATTATATAGTTTTAAAAACAGAATATAGGAATTATTATAATTTATAATTTATTAATAATCATAGCAAAATTAATTTTTTAGTAAGACCCAACATGTTACCCACTTCTGGAATCCGATAAATGATAATTTTAGACATTCAGATTGCAGGTTCATATTGAAAAGGAGAAACTATTGCCGAACAGAATGCCAGAGGATGAAAAGTTGATAATGGTAGTGAACTCCCGGAAATTTTGGCAGAAAAATGAAGAATTGATTGAATTTAACTCATTTTTATTTTCTGAAATAAACTTTTTTTTTGTTAAATCTAGATTTTTTGACATTGTAGTTGTTTGGTATGTCGCCTCGATCATAATTTAACTTAATTTTTTTTAAATTAATAATTAAATATGCCATAATCAAATCACTACGTGAAAAAAATTTTAATTAAAGGAGTTAATTAAGTGAAATCTTTTATTGGCTTTAAGAAGAGAATGATTTCGACCAATAAAAGTGTTATTTGTATTAACATAAATTAGACTGTGGCATTGTCATATAAGATGTAAGTACTGTTGGATTATTGGGTTGGTGAAACTATTGTAAATTCAAACTTTTACTCTGACTCCAAAGCGTGTTTATTAATTCACAATTCAACACTCTCAAACACAATAAGCTTTATTAATATCCACACGGAATTGTACAAACTTCAATTACAACCAATTAACTATCAACCAATTTATCACACAGAGCTTATTTCGACACTGCGTGGAGAATAGCCCCTTCTGTATTCACAACAATAATCACTAGCCGTCAACTACTCAATTACAGGAAACGTTGATTGATTGTTCTAATTGTTTTGACCACACAATTTATTTACTCCACTTTTACTTTATATTCAATTTTATAAAAGATTCTCGTCACTTCTCGTTTCATTCTGTTTTGATTCTCCTTTTTAACTCCTTTCGTCTCTAATTCTGCTCTACTTTTTGTCTCTAATTTCGTTTCGTTTTGTTCTCAATTTCGTTCTGTTTTCGTTCTACTTTTGTTCCGATTTTGTTCTAAATCTGTTCTAAATTTGTTTTGATTTCTCGTCCACCAGTTTTCCTTTATATAGTTGTTTTGTTTATTGCACTGGCGACAGATTTTGTTTTCCTATTTCCATTTTCTTCTGCGTTTCCCGCTATGTCAGCCTTATCTCTGACAGATGTCAAAATATTTTCCTTTTTCCCTTTTTTGTTTGGCCGCCTTCTTCCAGCAATAACGTTATCACTGATAGGCTGTCGAGATAATAATATTGTTGTTTTCCTTTTTTCCTGATTTCAAAATTCCTTTTCCTTTTTGTACTAATTAATTAGTACTGACCTTGGCTTTTATTTTCATGTTTGAATCCTTTTATTTCCTTTATCTTGTTTATTTTTAATTTCTTTTTACTTCCATTTTCTTTTCTGAGTTCCCATGGGTCGTCCCGTTTGTCATAGCGATCTTCCCCACGTACTTTTTATTTATTTATTTATAAATTGTTATTTAGGTATCCTCAACAGTAGCATGTTCACTAATATGTCTCCAACTCCAGTAGGTCTGTGTTTAGAACTCATGTATCAATTTTCATGTAATGGGTGTAATGCCACATACATTAGAGGACTACCCACCATCTCTGCACTCGAGTTCTAGAGCATTGCCGACGGAATGGATTGACCCACATTAGTGATCATTTTAGGAAGTGTACCAGTAAAATATAAGTATTTCTGATTTTAAGATCTTGTCGAAGAGTTTGAGTAATTACTGTGAACGAGTAACGTGCGAGATCTTTCAATCCTATAATTAATATTCATAGTATATAGTCTACTGGGATTTTGAATGTATTTAATAATTTAACTTGTATATAATAAATATTTGGTGATGTTATAATTTGTTAAATTTTTTGTATAAAAACAATTTTTAATTTTTGCGATTATTAGTTATTAATTTGTTTGAATATTATTATTCTCATTTAGTTGTTATAACTACGATTCCCAACATGAAGACTTTTAAACGGTCGAAATATATGGCAATGTTATATTTTATATATATTCCAACTTCAAAACAACTGAATAAATGTCCGACTTCTTCTTAATGATATTTCGTGGGAAAATATTCATCTTATAATGTAAGAATAGAAGGAGCAAAGTTTAGGGTGAGAAACATGCGTTTGATAATTTTTGATAATTTCAATTTCGTATTAGTCTTGCACAATGAAAATTAGTTTATTTCTTCAGAGTTTATGTAGATGTTACACGGTGGCATTACCAAATTAAAAACGGATTAGATGGAGTCTCATAAAAATTGCTGAGAAACACTGTTTTAGACCTCCTAACTATGCTGAATATCCTTTTCAGTGATTTGGTTCCAGTACGTTATTGAGAAGGTTATTCAATGGCTAGGGGAGACATACATCATAACTGTAAATTGAATAAGCCGAGACTTATAAGAATAGACAAATATAAAATAATTATAATAACCAAATGCAATGTAATTCAATTGTTAAGGCAAATAAAACTTAATAAACAATATTTACAAATATAATAAAACTAGTTAAATATTCTGAAAATTTATTGAAGCGAATAAAATAAACAAATATCGTCTATTTATTATGTCATCCTCAACAAAATATATGAATAAAAATACTCATTTACATAAACTAAATCAAGTAACCGCTATGTCAAAATCAACCAAACAAATTACATATTTCCAGCCTCATCAATTTACAAACAATAATAATTTAGTAATAAATTAATAGTAAAAATAATAATGCAGTTATTGCTAGTATACATTTATCCACCAGCTTCTTATTTAATAAATAGATGTATTAGAATATTACAAATTGCCAATAAACATCGTACAATACATTCACCAAGAACACAAATCCTATCGAAAATAAGAACCCAAACGAATTATGATATTACTGAGCCATTAAAGCGTCATTCCGTTTTTATAATCAACAAAATAGGAAGCACTATATTATCCTAACAATCATAATCATTTCATTACCACATATTGTACACATGATACCTAAATATAATCAAATATAATCAAATATAATCAAATATAATCAATAATCAATAATAATAATAATAATAATAACGTATTTATTATAAATTTTTTGGCTGCATTTTACTGATTCATAGTTAACAAATATCTAATAAATACAATGTCAATTGAAAAGAAATCAGAAGTGAAAATTGAAAAGTTCTTTAAAAAAAATAATAATTTATAATAATAATAAACAATTAAATAATAATTTAAGACTTTTGCTGAGAAGTACTTTTGGATGTTGTCACTGGCTAAGGTTTCAATTAAAATATTTTTTCTTTCCTTCCTTGGTTGACACAGTTGGAGATGTATGTAATTCGAGGATTTCCCACCAGGATCTAGATGTTCTTTAACTCTTTGGTACGAGTTCCTGAGCGTACTTACACTGTACATATACATTGCACGTGCACATATACATTGCACGTTCTTTTGGAATCATATTTCCTTTAGTATTCGTCAGTTTTGCATTGTGCAAATGTATTTTTTTTGTTGTTTGCCAGAGCTTTTCTCAATGTCCAAGATTGATATGCCTTACGAATTCTAAGGTTAGTGTGAATTTATCGCTGACGAATGGAATATTCAGATGAAAATATTTCTTCTTTTTTGTGTTGTCTCCCTAGATCTTTCGGGGTATAATTCATTCTTTCAATATCCTTATTGTGATATCCGTTTTTGTGGAAGACTGAATTAATAATTGGTTAATTTTTAAATAGAAATTATCCGATTTTTAGAAAATAAAACTTAGAAATCACGCTTTCATTTTTGCTGTTTCATTTTAAATAATCACCAAAACTTCGAATTCTTTGCATAAGCATGCATCAGTAACATCATTTATATTTTCCTTCTTCAACTTTGATTTGCGGTTTCTTTCATATTTATTTATTTTTCTACTGTAGATGTTTTTTATGTAACACAAATTTTCAGTACAGCACTTTTTAAGTATTATAAAAAATGTAAAAATGTAATGCTAATTAATAAATCATTCTTTGTGAGGTTTAAATAATATTCTAATTTTTGTAACCAAGATTTTTATAATAATAATAATAATAATAATAATAATAATAATAATAATAATAATAATAATAATAATAATAATAATAATAATAATAATAATAATAATAATAATAATAATAATAATAATAATAATAATAATAATAATAATAATAATAAACATATACTTTAATGGTTTGACAATGTAATAAATGTGAATCAAGCAAATAATTATAAGATAACTGATGAGTAACATTATCAAAAATAGATGTATTATTATGATTAAAAGTGAATCATCACTTACCCTAACAAAAAACAAAAATTACCGGAGAAAAATGATGGTCACAGCGAAATCACATATTTTCAGGTTGGCTTTCATATTCTTTTACCTTACGAAATATAAGATCTTTCCACTGGTCAACAGTGAGCTCTCTTTCATCAACCGAATGATCATATTGACCAGGTGGAGGCTGAAATTAAATAGAATGTTAGGTAAACAATTTGCATTCTATATACCAAATTTACCCCATTCACTTCATAATCTTCAAACCAAACATTAATATATTGATGTCTCAGTGCATCACCAACCGAGATTCGTTGAAGTGGATCAATGACAAGCATTTTTTTTAATAAATCCCTAGCCCAATATGCATTCAATGTGGCGTGTTCCTGTTGAAATTATAAAATATCGATAAAAATGTTATAGAAATGATCTTCAAACAAATGATTTGCAACTATCAAATGTGTTACAGGGCGACTAAATCGCCTTCTGTGAACTGCAGGATGAGCAAAATCATACAATAACATGAACTAATGGATAGTGCTTACTGGTGATGAGACTCATCTCATATAATAGTCACAGTTAGCAGTTCCGCATCATTTGCTTGCACATTACTGCTCACATGAATTACATTTTTGTGTCGAGTTTTAAACTATTTCAATATAAATATTACTAGCTGGAGCATTAATTGACTGATAAATAATAACTTATACAATTGTTAAATTTCAACTTATATATCCATGTTGCTGTTAACTAGACCCCATTTATTTGAAGCTTTCTTATCTTCATTGGTGAATATGAATTTGTAGTAAGATATTATGGTACAATTCCCAGCACCAACCAGAATAAATTTGATAATGGTTACCTTTTCGATTTAAAAGATGAACAAAGATTTAAATGAATAAAAACGTGCATTATTTATGATCATTTAAATCAGTGGGTCCCAAACTGGGCTCATGCCCCCCTGGTGATATTGGAGGGAATTAAGGGAGCCGAGCTGGCTCTAGGGGAAGTAGGGGAGCCTTGGGAAGCAAAAAAAGGCCGTGAAGTGCTAACATATTCGTAGAACGTGGATTTAGTGCGGTTGCGGATCTTATTACTAAAAAAGGAATCGACTGCAAATAGTTGACCGCGGAAATTTACGAATGCCGCTGACCAAATTAGAGCCAAATATATAAAAATTAATGGCAAAACAACACCAGGCTCATCCATCGCATTAGAAATTAATTTTATTTTACTTTGATTCATTTATTAATCTAAATGTGCAATTTTTATTTCGTTGTTTAGCTTTTGCTCAATAAATAATATTTCTTTTCTAAATTGGTTTATTTCCAAAATACCTTTTTGAAACTAAAGAATACTCATAATCATTACTTCAACAATTTAAGTAACAGCCTATCTTATTTGTAACACCATTGATATGTACATAAAAAATGTTCAGTACATTTTTCTTTTTTATTTAATTTATAGAAGGTAAATTGCCGGGGTCGTGGATCAAATAAGTTTGGGAAACTATGATTTAAATGCTCATTATATAGGTAAGAGGTAAAAGTTGTAAAATAAAGTTTTCATTGTGCTTTTGATTATATATTTCCGAAAGCCGATATTAGCATTTACAACAATAATCTCATGATTGAATGGATGAGTACTCTCGACACTCTTGACGCTGAAATTGTATTTAATACAAGGTCCCACAGAATCAGTTAATAAATAATTTCGTCACTCAGATTATTTTAAAAATAAAAATAGAAATAATACATCTATTATTTCAGGCTATTACAGAAACAGTTAATGTTGAGGGTTAGATTGAGTCGTACAAGCCTAGCAATAGTAGCATTCAGAAGAACAAGGATGTCTGGACCAATAATCTGGTAAAATTTGAAGACTCTCATAAAAGAAGAAGAATGGTCCCTTTGGAAGAATATTCACTGGAAGAAAGGTGCAGAATGCCTCTCCAAAAGAAAATTATCGCACGCTACCATTTCCTTGGACCAAAAATCAAAGGAAGAAAGGAGCGAATAGCGGAAATTTCCAAAGAAGTCACCAAATTGTACATACGATGAAGTTGATGTTAGAATTAATATTTTGCGGTATCTCACGTGCATTTTATTCACATGAATGCTTTCCACAAATGTCAGTAAATTGTTGAGCTAGGTCTTATAATGTTATTCTTTTTCAATACAATTTCCAAACAGTTACTAAAGATGTGCCAGTTGATTTTTCAAAAACCAAATGAAAACAGTCTTATATTTTAAAACATTTTCATTCACAGCAAATCGAAACTGGCAAGAAATTCAAAATTTCTTGTGGAATGAAACTATAATGAATGGTGAAATATTTCAACTAATTAATTTTCATAACAAATCTACTTGAAGAACGAGATAGTATGGCCTAAAGTCGTAACAAAATGCAGTTGTCGATTATTAGTGAAATTTATTCCTATGGGCATAGTGATCAGAAACATGTTTAAAATTTAACCCAAAAATTATAAAACTGGATCGACTAACATTAATAATGATAAAATTGTCTATAACGTGAGGCGACAAAGAATTAATAACCTCAGAGCTTATAAATTTTCTTTAATTTAGAATTATTCGTTGTTAAAAAGTATAATAAACTTTTTAACTCACGAGTGAAGGTTCAGGGAAACAATCATCAGGAAATAGATCATCAAATGATTTTCCGAAAGTTCTTGGTCTCGACTGAACATAATTTCGAACTGATGGCTGTAAACGGCTTAGAAATTCATCGCTTGGAGTTCCCAAGAGCTGAGTGATTTTTGTCCATTGATCAATATGATCTGTACCGGGAAACATGATTTTCTCACACACCATTTCTGCAAAAATACACCCAACTGACCAGATGTCAACATTTTCTGTGTAACCCATTCCCAAAATAACTTCAGGAGCTCGATAATATCTAAAGATGCCGTAAGAAATATAAATAAAAATAAATTAGAATTTTTTTATCATTTTGGTTTCTTTACGTAGATTTTGTATTTACGATTAATTACAATAGTGTATGTTTTTGATGCCAATTTCAGGGAATTGTAAAATGTATTGGCTGTAAATTGTTAACAACAAAATGAAGAATATATCAAAACTATCTATACCTAACTAATGAGACCGTTACATATATTGGAAAGCGCTACTTTAAAACTTAAAATTATAAATCAAAAATGAAACTTCAAATATGGTCAAAGGCAAAGGCATGATCCAAAAATAAAAGTTTGTAGCAAATGCAAATTTTTATAATATAGTTAAGATAAATGAAATTATTTCAACGACTATACAAATATTTATGTATAGAAAATAAAAAAGATTACAAACAACCACTCGAGAATTAAATTGGTTTCAACAGAAAGTATACCTAAAAGAGTAGAAAATATTCTCTTCTACAAAAATTACATTGAAGTAACAAAAATAAATCCTTAAAATTTTTGAAATGATAACGGAAATTGTTCATAATAAAAATGTTCCTCTCATATTGTTACAATGATGACTGCATGAGATTTTTGTATTTACACGGTTAAATATATTTTTATTAAGGAATTTTAATAATTTTCCTATATGATTATCGTTCTGCGAAAATAATGAAACATTTTCTTTTAGCAAGAAAATATTTCCACGAATTCTATACTGTAAAATATTATATCACTGTAAAATATATATATCATTTGAATATTCTTATTCTAAATTTCATTCAATACTCTCAAGGATAATAGAATAAGACAGGTATGTTGGAGGAAATAAAATACCCTTTTTAAATAGGATGCATCTAATGGATGCCCTGTATGTACACTATAAGGTTTTCCAGATTTTAGAATAAAAAGTTGGAATCTGTTGCATATGAAATGGTATTTCATACATAAAAAAATTTTTTTAATAGAATTAGTATATTACGACTAATTAATACAGACCCTAATAGATCTGGATCAGTTGAAATAGACCTAAAGTTTTGATGGGTTTACACTGTCCATGCTGTGGAATACTAATATGAACAATGAGCTAGTCACTGATCTACATTATTGGATCAATCAAAATTTACTGATCATAAATAGCACGCTGACAGCTTTGAGTTAATAATTTTTGGGATGTTTTGTATCTAAGCATTTCACAATACAAGCAACCCTAGGATTTACTGATTTCTGTTACTGTTAGTGTGGGGAAATTAAAATCAAATGAAAATCGTCAACTTTCAACCTGTAAAGAAATTTGCTTATTCCATTTATTGATTAATATTTAATTATTGATTTAATATTTTTTTATTAGATTATTGATTAATTAATTAATGGATCAAATTCACTTGAAAAGGGCAGTGCCGAAAATTCGTGAGTATCAACAAACATCGATATATTACTGATTTATAGTCTTCAAGCTCTCTTTTTAATAAATAAAATAATTAAAAAATAATCAGTGGTAAAATTGGAAGAAAAAAAGTTCTTATAATTAATTAACTGATTAAATTTGAAATTAACTAAAAAAAATTTTTATTTTATTAAATTACTACAAACAATTTGCGTTATTTATAATTTCTCGAACCAAAAACTATAGTAATATTAAATATTCGTAGGAATCAAGAGTATGACAGGTTTATTGTTTTATATCAACATGAATTATTATTGTTGATATTATTGAAAGCGGTTCAAAATCCAGTCAAAATATATGTAAATACCTTGTAACGACATATGGAGTCATTAAAAAGCTATCGCCAGCAGATCTTGCTAATCCAAAATCTAAAATTTTCAAAGTACAGTCATGTTTTACAACTATGTTGCTGGGCTTGAGGTCTCTGTGAATAATTCCCGCAGCATGAAGATGTTTCACCCCACATAAAAGCTGATAGAGTAAATATGACGTCCTTTCATGATCCAAGTCCATATTTATAACCTAATGTGACAATTGTTACGATCTTGAATAATCATTTAAACAAACTTGGCAAAGATTTGCATCCATCAATTCCATTACAAGGTAGAGATCTTGAAAATTGTTGATTGTTTGTTGAGGTGTGAATGCATTTAACAAACCAATGATCTAGAGATTTTGTTATTATTATTATTATTATTATTATTATTATTATTATTATTATTATTATTATTATTATTATTATTATTATCATTATTATTATTAATGGGATTGTAATAGTAAAATCAAATTATGGCAAAGAATTTCTAGAAATAATACAAACACTATTAGAAACAAAAATTCATATTCGTAAAAAAATATTCTAAAGGAAATCCTTAAATGAGTCTCAGCTACAACTAAGGCTCTAGAAGAAGATGAATATAATGTAATAGGGAGAATATGATACAAATGTTTCATAATCAAATCCAGGATGTCATTCACTTGGCCAAATTCTCAATCCGATATTTCATTGAATAGCAACCACTTTTATCATAACGAAATGACAGCTAAGACTACCAAATTTATTTTTCACATTTTTATAAGATCATGTCGGTAATAAAGATTTCGATAATAAAGAATTGTTAATTAAAGAATTAATTGTTTTTAATTTTGCGTAAACATAAAATTAATGAAATTGTAGTTTGTTTTATTACACCTGCTTTGAGTTTTCATATCTTGATTAAAATGAAAAATAAAAGTTAATTAGTTAATTAATATCCTAAATGACCAATGGTCTATTTATACCGATAGTTTACAGAATAATGCCAAAGAATAAATCTGAACGATATAAATTAGTCTAAAGATGCCAATAATATAAATCATGGAGTTGACTCTATTATTGAATTGTTATAATGCATTTTATGTTAAATTATTCGCCAACCCATTTGAGAAAATTTAATTGAAAGCATAAAATGAAAAATGCCCTTCAAGATTAAAGATCGTATCTGCAAGGCATCCATTTTCATCAGTCAGTTAAATATTTTTATAATCAAAATTAAAACATAAGTGTGGCAGTCCACCATTATATTTATGGGTATAGTTTAGGATAGAACTTTTCGATGGAATTGAAAAAAAAATAAAACTTTATAATCCAAGAATTTGTTCAGAATTAAAATATATAATT